>CAIGRL010075840.1:622-18602 GCA_903798325.1 Fraxinus xanthoxyloides | reverse complement strand
AAAACTCTGATAAGGAGCCAGCAAGCCAATGAATCGTCCAGTCTGTAATCGAACGATATGAGAAGCAGCAAAGTCCTCCACGACAGAGGGACATAATCAAAGTTGTTAAGAGCCAATGACAGAATTGAGTCCTCGAACCACGCATGTATTGCTTGGTGAACTCACATAAGATGTCGTTGAACATGTTCATAATATGAAAATGTTTACTCAAAATGGAAATGTACACTATGACAACATGGCCAAACAACTAAATACCTTGAATGAAATCATGAATAAGTTAGTAGGCCAAATTTGTCAATCCTAAGTCCGAATCAAGGAATAGAATTGCCTTTTGGACTATCTACTTCAAACCAAGAGGGATAGTGGAATGGTGAATTTGTATAGCGGTAATGGAATATCAAACTTGGGGCTTAACCTAAATGCAAGAGACAATGTCCAAACCAATGGAGAGAACACCCCGCGGTTTAATGATGGCAGAAATACTTAGGCTAATGGTAATAATGGCTTAAATAACGGTGTTTTTGCTACAAACTAAGGACCAAATATTAGGCCGCAAGTAGTTCCACCGGTAAATCAACTTATAGGAGTTCCATATGATCCCAACATTGTGTTGATGAATCAAATTACAGAGATAGAACATGATCAAATGGCTTTTGAGATGCGTTCTTTTATTAGGTCGACTTACACAAAACTGTATCCTGATTGGATAGACCAAGCATATCCGTGGCCTAGAGGGTACAAAGTACCAGAGTTTTCATTATTTACTGGTCTAGGAGAAATTTCTACTCTGGAACGTATAAGGCGATTCATACTACAATGTGGTGAAATAACTGATTATCATAAAATCAGATTGTTCCCTAGTTCGTTAACAGGAGTAGATTTCTCATGGTTCATTAATTTGTCAGTAATTATGTCCAAACGTGGCAACAACTAGAACAACTATTCCTCGCTCAATTTTACAAAATTGAATCTAAAGTTACTCGTCAAATGTCAATCGAATGGGCAGAAAGTTTCCTTTAGAGGTTTATGACAACTAGGAGCAAATGCTTCGTGCCTTTGCTTGAAAAAGAATTTGTTAAGATCGCTCAAATTTGTTTGAGTTTTGATTTAAAAAAAAATTCTAGGGCAGAGAATTTCCTGACCTTTTCCAGTTGAGTGCTAATGTGATTAAGTATGAACGTCTAATAAGAGAAGAAGAACAAATGAAAAACTCTAGCAAAGTGACTTATTATAGAGACCCAAATTTTGATGTTCATGCTTTTAATGGCGAACATTAAGACCAGACAAAAGTATGTTTAGCCGAATTGATTAAGGGAGACGCATATACTTGTCCTATAATGGCCAAATTTAGAGCATCAGGCAAGAATGAGCCTATAAAAGATGAAAACAAAAAGGCTATGATATTTTCATTTGATGTGACCAAAGCCGACCCTATATTTCATAAATTGTATAAGGATAAATAGATAAAATTGAACGACAAGCATAAATTGCCCGAACCTGAACAAATTAAGGGTAAAATTTTTTTGTAAATGTCACAATACATGGTCACATATGACTAATAATTGTCAATCTATGGGAAACCGCCTTTTGAGAGGCAATTCAGATCGATAAACAATGGGAGAACATTCAGGCCACAACCTCGCCACGAAATGTATAACATTCGTTTTTGTATAATGCAGGAAGAGTTGTACCCTTTAACGAAATGACCAGAATCCAACAAAGGCCTTTTCAACAGAACTATGGACGAAGGTTGAGGTAACAGCAGGGATCATCTCATCTTAAGGTACCTAAATTACTTGAGGTGGCTAAGAAAAATATTCTTGAAGAGGATAAAGAAACTAGTATGGGTGACTCAATAGGGGAGTTACCAGAAAGTTCTTTTGGGAGATCAAAATTTGAGTGTGGAAAGAAGGATGAAGATAAAGAAGACTCAGTTCAACCGCTCACTATTCAATTTGGCACGCTGCCTCCTGTTATGGCTAATAATTACTTACTAGCCGATAAGTTCAAAAGTAAGGACAATGAAAAGGAGGAAAGAGAAGATATTGAGGAAGAAGCATGTGTGCTGGAATGTGAAGAAAGCCAAACATCTCAAATGGTATATGATGAAGAAGAGGACGATGATATGACTGACATTGAAGAGGAAATTGACCTAGAAGCGGAGAGAAAAAGAAGAAGAGTGTCGCGTAACAAGTTATTAAAGAACTGTATCAGGAAGGTGTCCGTGAGGTGGATTTGTTGGGCCACCCATCTAGGCGTGCTTTTGATTTCTATGTATTATATGGGATGCCCAAGAGCAAGGTAAGAGTACCTCGCTCTGAGAAATATGGATCCCCTCCAAGAATATTACCTTTCCCTACATGCTGGATGACCGAAGAAGAAGCGGTAAAAGAAAGTAAAGAGGAAATCCAAGAAGCGGAAACCCAATGTGAAATATTGCACGTAAATTTGTCATAAGGAAATAATTCGATGGAGGATAAACAGGAAGTGGAAATAGATGCAGCTGAAAATGTCATCTTTAAAAGACCAACTATTAAATTAACCAAACACTTGGGGCCATTGTACGTAAAGGCCTTAGTCAATGGTATACTCGTGGCAAAAGTGCTCATCGGCAATGGAATAGCCATAAATACTATCCCGTCCAGAATGATGAGAAAATTTGCAAAGACAGCAAGCGATATGATCCTAACAGAAGTTATTCTCACAAGTTTCAATGGGAGAACAAGTTTAGCTAAAGGGGTGATGCCACTGGACATAACTGTGGGGACAACTACTAGGACCAAGTCTTCTTTGTGATAGATGATCCTACTAGTTACAACATGTTACTAGGAAGAGATTGGATTCATGAGAGTCATTGCATACCTTCATCGCTCCACCAATGCCTAGTTTTCTGGAACGACAAAGGCGAAGGCGAAGTAGTGCAAGCAGACCATAGACCCTTTGTCGCAAAAGCAAATTCAGTAGAAAGGTTCATGTACGAAGGAAATTACGGACCTGTCAGGGTAGTTCAAGATGGGGAAGAGACTCAAATTGTCACACAGAGCAAAGAGCCATTTTCAGTAGACTCATTACTGAAATATTCAATCAAATGAGACCAAACATAGTGGCTCTTGAAGAGTCAATAATTGGCAAAACAATAATCAAGGAAATTTAATAAGTTGTCACCAGCAAGAAAATATGGTCGATATTCAGGTCTTCAAAGCCAAATTAATGGCTTTCAATAAGGAATGTAAAGAGAAGATGAAATAAGAAGCAGCATTAAGGACATTGAGAAACAAATTAGAAGTGTTCGAATTGGAGCAGAGTATTGGCCGAGAAGTCAACAAAGTGGATTACTTAGAAGAGGAAGTGAATACGAGGAACTTATATGACGAAGTAATAAGGATCGCAAAGTCTTGGCATGCTCAAGCACAAAACCCTTTGATAAAGGTGAATATTGGTGACAAAGGAGATGATCGTCCAACATTCATTAGCCAGATGCTTAGTCAGAGGTAAGTAATAAATTAATCGCTTTATTAAAATAATATAATGATTGTTTTGCTTGGAAATATGAACACTGGCCTGATTTAGATAAAAGTTTGGTAGAACATAGATTACCAACTAAGCCAAATTTTAAACCTCATAAACAATCTCCTACGCGTTTTGCTCCTAATGTATTGCTTGAGGTAAAGAAAGAAATAGAGCGATTGTTAAAGGCGGGTTTTATTAGAACAATTATATATGTTGAGTGGTTATCTAATATCGTGCCGGTGTTAAAAAAGAATAATAGTATTAGAGTGTGCATAGATTTTAGAAATTTGAAGTTAGCTACGCACAAGGATGAATATCCAATGCCAACGGTGGATGCTTTAGTGGATTTAACTGCCGGACATGTAATTTATTCTTATATGGATGGATATTCAGGATACAATCAAATTTATATAGTTGAAGAAGATGTACATAAAACTGCCTTTAGGTACCCTGGGGCTTTAGGATGCTTTGAATAGACAGTTATGTCTTTCGGCCTGAAAAATGTAGGGACAACTTATCAAAGGACAATGAACTTAATTTTTCATGACATAATAGGCAAATTTGTTGAAGTCTATGTGGATGATATAGTGTCAAATCTATTAAAGAGGAAGACCATTTTGAACATTTAAGAAGCTCATTTGAGCAAATGAGGCAATACAAACTAAAATTGAATCCTTTGAAATGTGCATTTGATGTTAATGCAAGGAATTTTCTTGATTTTTTAGTGCACAAAAGAGGAATTGAACTTGATAAAAATAAAGCGAATGCCATTTTAGAGGGCATACCACCTAGTAACAAGAAAGAATTGCAAATGCTTCTAGGTCAAATAAACTTTTTGAAACGTTTTATCTCTAATTGTGCAAGGCGAATGAAAGCTTTTTCGCCTCTTTTAAAGTTGAAAAATCAGGCCGATTCGTCTGAAAATGAGAACATCAAAGGCTTTCGATAGCTTGAAGGCATATTTGTCAAGTCCACCAGTGTTAGTATCACCTATCCAAGGACGACCATATGAAAGTATACATATTGGCTGAATAAGAATCGTTAGCCGGAATGGTCGATCATTATTATTTGAGTAGACAGTTAACGAAATGTGAATATAATTACTCTACTATTGAAAAGTTGTGTCTTGCTTTATATTTCACATGTACGAAACTAATGGCTTATTTACGGTCTGTAACTGTTTACTTAATTTTTAAAGTAAATTTAGTTAAATATGTGTTCTCCCTATTTTACACCAAAGGATAGGCTTCTGGACCTTGACATTATTGGAGTTTGAAATACAGTATATACCCGAAAAAACAGTTAAAAATCAAGTGTTGGCTAACTTTTTGGCCGATCATTCATGCCAAAAGAAATTGAATTGGAAGTTGATTCATTTCAATTAAAACTTAGGTTTTATACTTTGACGGATCAAAGACTTCTAGAGGTACAAGGGTAGCCATAGTTTTAATAAATCCTTTAGGGGTTTATTATAAGTTTGCTTTCACCTTGAATAGAATGTGCACCATAAATCAAGCTGAATACGAAGCATTGATTGTAGGCCTAGAGCTTTTAATTGAGTTGGGAATAAAAAATGTAATTATTAGGGACGATTCCCAATTAGTAATTTACCAATTGATTGGTGATTTCAAATGCCAAAGTGATTCTATCATAAGTCAATGTGAAATAGCCCAAGAATTATTAGAAGAATTTGATCAAGTAGAGCTTCAGTATGTTAACAGGATGTATAACGATTTAGCAAATGAATTAGCCCAAAAGGATTCAGGTTATTCAAAAGTGCTAAATTTGGAATCCACTTGTGAATATGGAGTAATATTGCCCGTAGTACAACGGAGGGCGAAAATGATTGATGTTCATCGCATACAAAATGGAGATGCAATAGATTGGAGGACTGAAATAAAAAGATTCTTGAAAGCACCTGACGAAGAGAATGATAGGAAAATGAAGTTACGCTCACTAAATTACATACTGTTAGATGATGAGCTATTTAAAAAACGCTCAGATGGTGTGTTATTGAAATGTGTGAGTTCGCAAGAGGCCAAAACAATCATGGCTGAGGTACATGAAGGAATATGTGGAGCCCATCAGACTGGCCAAAGAATAAGATGGATAATTGTTAGGAGTGGATACTTCTGGCCCAAGATGGGAGAATCGGGCGTTCAGTACACAAAAAGTTGTATTGCATGTCAAAAGCATGGTCTTATACAAAGAGTACCAGCAAGAGAAACGACACCTATTATTAAACATTGGCCGTTTAAAGGGTGGGCAATAGATTTAATAGGGAAGATTTATTCCCCACCGTCCAAGCAACATACGTTTATAATAGTCGCATACGTTTATAATAGTTGCGACAGATTTCTTCACTAAGTAGGTAGAAGCAATATCCTTAAAAGGGATTTCTCAGAAAAATATTATAGACTTTATTCATGACCACTTTATTTATAGATTTGGGATATCAAAAACTCTAATGATGGATCACAAAACTTCTTTAAATGGAGATCAAGTGAAGGAATTCTTGAGCGAGTTTGGAGTTAACCTAATAAACTCCACACCCTATTACGCTCAATCAAATGGACAGACAGAATCTTCTAATAAGATTCTAAATAATATCACAAGGAAAATGATAAATGAAAATGCCAGAAGTTGGCATGAATGTTTAAATAAAGCTGAATAAGCTTACATGACATCGCCACGTTCAAGTACCAAAGCAACTCATTTCCAGCTTACTTATGGACAAGCAAATTTGTTTTCTATGGAAATCAATGTCCAATCGATTAGAGTAGCCATGCAAAATAATTTAAATGATGGCGAGTATGCAAAATCACTAGCCCAAAATTTATTGGAATTGGACGAGTTAAAGTTGTCCTAGATAGACTGCAGGTGCAAAAATGAAAAATGGCTAAGTTCTATAGCAAAAAAGTTATAGCCAACAAAGATCCAAAGTATGGTAAATGGTCACCCAATCGGGAAGGACCATATAAAGTGAAAAGCTTATTGCCTAATAGAGTGTACCATTTGGAAGATTTAGATAGAACGAAGCATATGAGGTTTATTAATGGTAAATATTTGAAGAAATATGTTCCTTCCTGAACGATAGAAGAAAATTCTATGCATAAATAAAATCAAGATGCTGGGCGCACACCATGCCATTAGAACAAGGAAAATGTGTTGGACGATTATGTTCAAATAAAATAAGAGTGAAGTACGTTCAAATAAAATCTTTCATTGTCAAATATTTTTTACAAACCAAGAGAGACAGAATACAAATGTCCTATAAGTCGCAGTTGAAAGTACGCAATCATTGTTCTTCTATAAAATACTACAGAAAAGTGGTAAATTGGCCTTCGTCCCTCTCCCAAAAACATCACTGCAATGACATGCAAATGGTCAAAGAAGCCTCTCAATAAGCAATTGTTTCACATCAAGAACTCCCCCGGGAGATCATAAATAGAAATGGCACTGAGAAGACCTTCATTGACCAGAGATTGTTTCCTGTACCTCTCATACCAAGGAAAGTATCGAGACAAATGGTGAAATTGAGAAAAGATAAAATGATTCATTCCTGTTGAAAAATGAAATAACTGATCTTTTGGATATGGAAAATCAATCATTTGAATGCCAGATGATGGCAATAGATAGGTTTTGTGGAAAATAAAGATGAAGATGACGAATGTGTAACAAATATGCGTGGTCATATGCATGCATAGTAACCGAAATTGAAGGTCTAAATCTTGGAAAGAAAAGTTGGAATACCAAAAGTTTCATTTCGTGTAAAGAATGTGCATGAATATGGCGCAAGGTTAATAATTAAATTTTTTGGGAAGTATTAACAATTGAAGAGAATGCCAATTATGATGTTTCGGTATCCATACAAAAGCCATCACACAATCGAATAAAGTAATCATTTCATTGTCAAAATTGGCTGCCATTACATTTTAACTAAACGATGGTTGCCATCACAAAATTAAAGAAACAAAGTGTAAGATGAAATCGTCTTACAAGAAAAATCAGGACATTCATGTCTTAATTACAACTTGCCCCTAGTAGAGCGCATCTGTTCTCTAAGTTTCTCCTATTCATCGCGCTGTTCAGAGGAAGCAGCGGATAGCTCAGTCATAAGTTCTTCATCAACTTCCAGTTTCGAGTAACGCTCAAACAAAGATTTGCCTCGCTCAACTTCTTGGGAAGTAGTACGCTTCTTAGCAGCTAACCTAGCCTCACAGTCGTCCATCATAGCTTGAAGTTTCTTCATCTCTACAACCAAGCTCGTCCTCAAATAATCTTCAACCATAACTTTAGAAGAGATTTCGTTTAGATTGCTCTTGGCCTTCTCAATCTCTTAAAGCAAAGACTCCTTTTCATTCACAGCTCGAAGATACTGAGTCTTCTTGGCTTTTAACTCCACATTTTTTGGCTAGCAAAGAACTTATCTTTGAGTGGATAATATTCAATGTCAGCTTAAGATCGAATTAAATTTTAAGCAAAGGAAGCTCAAGTGCTTGAGCCATGTTACTACCTAAAAGCTCAAATTTATCTCTTTGGTCAGAAGCACTAGCATTGTTGATATTCATGTCCATGAAGGAAACATATTTCAAGCACTGATTGCTTGAGAATATTCATATTTTCCTCTGAGAATGCAGCAGGTGAAGCAAAAGGAAGACTGGTTGAAGAGAAATGAGAAGTAATGCTTGCCTGTATTTGTTCCCAGGAAGCAAAAAAATCCTAAATGGAGTGCAAAATGGCGTCAGTGTCCTGTAAAGAAAAATTCAAGCATTAAGCATTTTCATTATAGTGAACGAAGTAAAGATGAAAGATGAAGCAAATGTTACCTCATCAGAAGCTTTGGAAAATTGGGGCACTCCTCTGACTAATCCAACCACTTGTGGGGATTTCCGTTTATCCGAACGAGCGGGCTCTTCCACAATGGATAGATCTATGCGTATATATGCAAGAACAAGTGATAATGAGTTAAAGGCTGATCAAAACAAACAAGGGAAAAGACAATAAAATATGTATTACCTTCCGGTTAAATACGCAGGGGGTCAGCGCCCTGGAAAGGAGGAAGTTCTCCAATTGGCTGCGTGATTGAAGGTTCTTGGCTTGTGAGCTTCTCTTTAGGTAACGTCCATTCACCAGATGACTTACATGAAGATGCTTTGATGGAAGGCGGTGGAACAAAAACTGGTAAAGGCGAGGCTTTCAAGGGAGAAGTTGAGCTTTTCTGAAAAAATCCAGGTAAGACATTAACATATGAAGAATTTTCTATGAATAAACAAACTCTTTGTGAATAAACAAACTCAAATACCCTCTTGACAATGAGAGGGGTATCATCATCATCATCATTGTCATCGGGCAAATCTAGCAGAGCTGAACTAGCCGTTTACGGCTGGAAGCGCTTTTAGCTATTCCAATTTGAATAGATGGGGACTTTGAAGGAGAAGTAGGATTCCTGATAGATATAGGAGTGGCAGGAATAGGAGAAATGGAAGAAGATCTTGGCCTTTCCAGCAAGTGGAAAGCGAGGTTAGCATCAGTTGCAAACAACCTACGCTTCACAGATGGCCAGAATTGTTCAAAAACAGGGTGAACGACAAAAGTAGGATTAAAAGGGGCTAAAGAGAAACCATTTGTCAAAAGGGCATTACGAGCATCAATGACTTGTGCCTCTGTTTTATTGATGGTGTGAAAACGCTCTATTAGACTCTTGGAAAAAAAGGAGGAACAAGCCATGTTTGGCCAAAATGAAGCTGACGGGCAACAAATTGGGGAGCATATATCTCAACCCCTGCCTTAGCATTTGTTCTAGTTAAGATATCATGAAACAATTCTTTCCCAATCAAATATTGAGCCCAAACAGGCAAGAAGGTGCTCACATCATTCATGTAGAAGAAGGTTGCACATAAATCGGAACTTGGTGAGCCGAGAAAGGAAAAAAGGAAGGGATTGAATTTAAGGTATAAAAGAATGTGAAAACATCCCTATTAGACATGTTAATAGGGCTCAATTGGTAGATGAATAGCACATAACAACTGACCGACCTAGGAGGGGCTAATGGAGCACCAAGTTGTGAAAAATATGCTCTCAGCCACAGTTGAACGGGCCTCTTTAGTGGGAGATAAACCATTCATCAACTAGAATTGGAGGGATGCCATGCCTCCATAAAAGGCAGAATGAAAAAAGATTTAGAGGCCTACCATGCGCTTTGGGCAAATAACTCATAGAAGGATTCAATATGGGTACACAAAGAATGTATCTACAAAGCCAAACTTGAAGAAAGGCAACATGCTCAACATGAGTAGGCTCAGCACTGGAATTGTTATAAAGCTCTTGCATGCCCGAATAAGAATCAGGGTATCTCTTATCAAATTTTGGAACAGCAGCAGAAACCAAAATGGCAGGGGAAATAGTCTCGCCCAGAGGCGGAAAATTAACTAAAGCTCCAACATCACTAAGAGTGATGGACATTGGGCCAAGTGGGAAGATAAAAGTATTACATTCAGAAGACCAAAAGCTTAAGGCGATGCGGAAAAGCACATAGTAATAGATTGGAGGACGGAGAGCGATTTCTAATAAATCAGAAATCCTTGTGCGATCAAAAATTGCCTTGGTAAGCCATGATTTATCATACGTGCATCCTAAAGGTGAAAAATAGTATCAGTTTTGGGTCAAGTGCGAATATATTTTTTGCGGATTGGCTTTAGCGAAAAAGGGTTCAGAAAATGAGGATCTCGAGTGCAGAGGAACAACTAGCCACCACCGCTTGCCCAATAGAATCAGCGTCATTAAATGACGGGCCTAAGTAGAACTAGTTGAGGTCATAATTGGCTGCGGTTTTGTAAGAAGCTTTTGGAAATCCTCAAAACTAAGGAAGTTGTCTGAAGAGCTGTGTGAAGTCGCCATTTACTACAAGTTATAATCTTCTCGAGGACTTTGAGAGCGTAAGTATTTAAGTAGAGAACTGGGAAGATGAACAGTAATCTTATAGGTGATGAGAAAGTGTGGTGACGCAGAACGTGAATATAATGTCGCGACAAAGTGGCGTGTTCTTTGGTTTATAGGAGTTGCGTGATATTGCCCCTTTTAGGATGTAGAAGGTCACCGCCAAACAAGATAATGATTGGGATTCCCCGCCTCTTTTGGATTTCAAGCGTCGCGGGAAAATGTAAACGACGAATATGGCACAAAATTAATAATCGATATTAATTTCGCCATATTGGGGGATAATTGTTGACATACAAAAATATGGCCCAATTAAAATGGTCCAAAGAATGAAGCCCAGTTACGAGATTCGAAGGATAAGCCCAAATGAGACCATGTAAAAATCCAAGATAGAGTTATGTAGCAGAGGCCCATCATCGCTCAAGCATGCTCGAAGCCCAAGATCTGGGCAAGTATAGTGTCATTATCGCTCAAGCCTGCGTGACACCCAAGATCTGGGCGAGCATCTCGGTGACAAACAGTTAAGTAATGGGAATAATGGCAGCAGTTAAAGACGGTAGTTTCTTAACAAGTCATCCATCATAAAAAAAGTGGGTGGTTACTTATAGGGCGATGAGCAGTTTTCAATGGTTCTATAAGAAGAACTGCTAAAGGAGTATAAAAGAGAGAAGAGAACATAGAAGCAAGAGACCCGATCAAAATCACTCTCGAACAGAGAATTATGTAATTTCGTTTCTNCTGGGCGAGTATAGTGTCTTGTTGTTATTTAAAGCGACGGTTATTGAAACAGTTAATGGGCAATCTTATCACATTCCACGATCTAAGAATCTCGGTTGCAAGTAGTTAAATGATGGAAATAATGGCAATAGTTAAAAGCGGTAGTTTCTTAACAAGTTATCCATAGTGGAGGAAGTGGGTAGTTATAGGGCGATGAGCAGTTTTCAAATGGTTCTACAAGAAAAATTGTCAAGAAAGTATAAAAGAGAGCATGGAAGAAAGTTCCGATCAAATCACTCTCGAACAGAGAATTATGTAATTTCGTTAATTTTAGTTCTTTTCGTTAACTTTCAATTACTTTGCGAATTCATTATGCTTGTGCCCCTTGGAGGCATTTCGTTTCTTGTAAATTGTAGTCTTCATAAATAAAGCATACCTCATTAGGACTTTGTCTCGAGAGGTCGTTGTTCCTTACACAATCGTTTGAACCTTCTTCTAATTGTTAGCGAAGCCCCGATTTCTTGCGCCAAACAATATCTATATTGTTCTACTAGTTATCTAAGATGATTTTAAACTAAATATATTATGTATGTATTAGAAATCTGAATCCACCTATTATTATCGTATTTCCAATTCTCAATTATATAATTTAGTTTCATTCTTGCATTTTTTATAATCAGTAATTCTATTATATTCAACTTTCTTTTCCAAGATAAATTAGTTCTATTCTAAATACGACCAGACCCTATTCTTAGTTTGATCCTTTCCTATTCTTAATTCAACTTGAATGAGTAAAACACATTCAATTACACGATTATAAGACATTCAATAGCACGATTATCGAGGTGATTGTACACGCGATATATTGTATTCCTAATACCTATTGTTCGTATGTTAATCATGTCGTGTTCTACTTAATTGTGAACTTTTTAACACTACAACAAACAACTAATTACCTAATTATTGATCAAGCAATTAAATAATCCAACAAGAATGCATAATTAATCAAGAAACACAAGAATTACTAAATTACTTGTTTTTTTAAAAATAAATAAATACATAAAGGGTTCAACTACATCCAATGCAAAGAAATTTAGCTTAACACGTTTCTAAAGATAGAATAACAAAAAGAATGGAAAAGTATCACCCGAAATTTATAAATACAAGAAAGAAATGTCACGATCTAATTCTTGTTCTTGATTTTCAACTTCGAGCTTTTATTTTTCAAGTTCTCGATATTTCTTGATTCAATACACGTGATTGATCCAACGTATATTGAATTGACCCCACGTTTCTTGATAGATTTTATGAGATATGGATGTGATTTGAGAGATGAGACAAAGATCCCTTGAGTATTTGCCTATGTTCTTGATTTATAGAAGGTAAGTTTAAGTCAAGAAATACATTCAAATTGGGTTCTAAAAGAGGTCTAATCAAATAAGTAAAGTTGCCTTCACTTCACGCATAGTTATGTCTATCCTTAGTCGTCTGTGTTTTTGTCATATATTTATCTTTAGATATCCGATTGAGACAATTGAAAGGGCATTGGTCAGCTAACTCAAAGGTATACAATTATTATGTAAATACATTTTCCAGTTTGAACGTTTACTATACAAATAATGGGTCTCAATCTGCAATTGAAAATCTAGATTTGTGAAATACTTTGCCTATTTTTCAATGTTTCACTCTTTTGACTTCTAATTGTATCCAATTGATCTTATGTGATATTCAATCATCATTTTGTAGTCTGAATCAACTACTGAATATTTGCAATTAGGTCCTCAAATATTGAATTTTATCCATCTTTACCCTTTTGTTTCTTTCTTTCAAATTCACTTCATATCATTAAGTTGTTCTTAACAAACTATAAATACATGAGATTAGGTTATAATTTATCAAAAATAACACAAAATATCTTAATTTAATTGTCTAAATAAGTGTATAAAATATATTTATCAGGCTCCTACTCAGCTAATTATGCCGGTAAATATTTGATAAGTATATTTTATACACTTATTTGATTTTTTATACTTGCTTATTTATTTCTAATTGAATATATCTACTTAACTTATGTGTAAATAAGTTAATTGTAGGTAAATCTCCAACTTGAATGCATTTAGATGTAATTGGCATGAAAATGCATTTTGAAGTTGATTTGGACTAATTGAATATCAATAAGATTGCAATTGATCAATCAGAAATATTAATATAGAAACATGAGGTGATTCACAAGTTTCATGAGTGAAATCCAACATTCGAAAATTTCAGAACTAAATAACAAACTTGTGGAGCATCAGATCAACTAAGGATCAATTATGGAAAATGAGGAGCAAAGTACAAAGATTTAAAGATGAAGGACCCATGGTGCAAATAAGAATGGACTTGTAGTGAATATTAGGGCTTGGATCACATGCCTTTTCAGGGATGTCATTGCAAAGGTATAGATTAGGCTTATACAACTCTAACTGTCAAGGATTGCAGCTTTACTTAGCCCCTTACCCAATCGTAGCCACAATTTGCCCAACTTCGGCTGCACATTGTAAATATTAGTTTAGTTTGAGTTGTAATTTCATTTTCATTGTAATAGTTTATTTCAATTGTAAAATAACTCTGATATTGGTAAAGATTTAGTATGATTCCTCCTCATTTAAACATCTACTCATATCACTTAGGTTTTTGTTCTATAAGCTATTATAGATGGTATTAGTCATTTAAAAATCTTTCAAGCTTACTAGTGTTCGCCCCCTACACCAGCCATTGCAATTTCCTAGCTTTCATCAATCAATGATCAATTTACTTTCATTGCATCTAATTTCTTTGTTGCAAGATTTCTACAAATTGGAATTAAATTTTCTCTCATCTCGAAAAGACCGAGAAAAGGTGGAAGGTAGTGTAGTAGAGCAGACTACTACCGCATGGTGTCCCTTTCTGTAACAAGAAGAAAGGCATCCCGTGAAAGTTGGTATCAGAGCTGCAGCTCATAATCTTCGGTAAGAAAGCGATGGATTCAATTACATCAAACACCACAGAAGTCGTTGATCCTCAAAAGACGAATACAAAATATCGCGTGGATGCACTTAACATGCAGCTACTAGGTTGTGCTATGCCATGGAGGGCCTCGAGGAAAAATTCGTGAATTACACATCCAACTGGATGACAGCCGAAGGGCTTGCACAGCAATGACTAAAGTTGTTGCTATCATGCCTGATTTGTAGGATGAAATGGAAGTGTTGAAAGCTCAATTACTAATATTTCAATGTAGGTTGGTAATAGGAAAGCCCCCTACACCAGAGCATGTTCCTAGGCTCAGAATTTCGAAACCATGTACCTATGGAGGCGCACGTGATAAAAAAGAAGTCGAGAACTTCTTGTTTTATATGGAATAATACTTTCTTGTGGCTTCGATCAAAGACGAAGTAAGAAATGTTACAACAACTACCATGTATCTTGGTGAAGATGCAAAACTATGGTGGAGGACAAAGTATGTTGATATTCAGGCTAACATGGTCCAAATAGATTCTTTAGATCTCTTCAAGGAAGCGATTAGAGACCAGCTTTTCCTAAAAAATGTACAATATTAGGCACGATGGTACTACATTAGGGATACGTGAAAGCCTTTTCAGGACATATGCTGAATATTTGAGATATGTCGAAAAATGATAAGCTATTTACCTTCATAGAATGTTGAAATCGTGGATATAAGGTTACTGATTTCAGTGCGGCCATGGGAGCCCCGAGTTTAAGTGACTACCAATCGGAATCGAAAAAAGATCGACCTTTGAGAAATAGTCAAGTTGTTGGAGATGGAAGCAGACCTTACAGACCCAGTTCGAACTCAAATGGGAGAAAGCATTACTCTCATAATAAGGAAGGAGCTTATCAAGGCACCCGTCAGAGTAACCTGTAGGAAAACTATCAAAATAGCTATCAAGGAACTATAATGGTAGCAGCAGTAACAACTAGAATAAATGAAAAGCAACAGAGGGTAGATATGATGCCCCTCCTATATTGAAGTGTTTTTTATGTGAAGGACCCCATCGGGTGGCCGAGTGTCCTCAGAAATGGATGGTGAATGCATATTTCCAACTAGCAAGTGGTAGAATGAGTTCAAAGCAAGATGCCCTACAAGCTAGCTATTATGGTGAGACTGACTCCGAAGAGGATGAGGATGTAGTTGGCACATTCTCAAATCGATGCATTACACTATCGCACCAAGCTATTGAAAATGGTGATGTTTCCTCGAAGCAGAATCGAAGGCTCACATTTGTAGGGCAAAAGGCATAATGCACATCGATCTGAAGATCAATGGAAAACCAATTAGGGCTATGGTAGATACTGGTGCTACCCATAATTACCTTGCAAATATCGAAATGAGCGACTTAGACTTGTTCTGAAAAAAGCTAGTGAAAAAGGTCAAAGCAATCAACTCCGTTGTTCAACCAATAGTTGGAGTAGAGATATATGTGTTGCTCAAAGCGAGTCCTTTCAAGGAAAGGAAAAACTTGTCGGCAGTTTAGATGGATGACTTCAAGGGAATTTTGGGATTGGGATTCTTTTGGGATACTAAGACAGTAGTGTTACCATATCCCAATTCATTAATGATGGTAGGTAGTAAATCATGCGTCATCACTACACAAGCTGGGAAATGGGCGAGAAGAGTATCTCGGCCATGCAATTTGGTAAGGGTTTCAAAAGACATGAACCCTCATTTTTGTGTACTCTTCGATTAAAGAAGATTGAAGAGGCGACTAACCTTATTCCAAAACCTGTCAGAAGTCTTATTAAGGAATTTGAAGAAATCATGCCGGTTGAGTTACCAAAAAAAATTGCCACCAAGGAGGGCGATTGATCATGAGATTGAACTTATTCCTGGCGCCAAACCTCTCGCTTGGCTACCTTAACGTATGTCTTAACCCGAGCTTGAAGAGCTTGGGAAAAAATTGGGAGAAATGCTGGAATGTGGGATTATCGTGCTTGTAAAATCACCATATGGAGCTCCCGTGTTATTTTAGAAAAAAGCCGATGGTTCTCTTATAACGTGCTACGACTATTGAGTCTTGAACAAGATTACTGTGAAGAATAGCTATCCTATTTTGCTGGTCGTAGATTGCTTTGACCGATTGAGCCAGACGAGTTATTATACAAAGAATGATCTCAGATCCGGATACTGGCAAAGAGGGAGATGAAGTAAAGACTATGGTGGTAACAAGATATGGAGCTTTTGAATTTAAAGTGATGCCATTTGGCTTAACAAACATTCCAATAACGTTTTATACGATGATGAATTTGGTACTTTACGGGTTCTTAGAAGATTTTATGGTGGTGTACCAGGACAACATAATCATCCATAGCGAGACATTGGATGACATGTACAACATGTGAGGCATGTTTTCAATCAGCTACAAGAAAATGAACTTTAGGCCAAATCGTCAAATGCTCATTCGCTCAGACGCCTATCAGTTTCTTGGGTCACATCGAATAAGGTAAAATACACATGGATGCGAACAAGATTACCACCATCAAAGATTAACAACCACCTAAGAATATCCACAATGTACGTTCGTTTCTTGGGTTATGCAATTACTATCGAAGATTTGTAAAAGGGTACTCAGAAATTGCACTGGCATTTATCGAATTGATGAAGAATGATAAGGATTGAGACTAGTATCCCAATGCCAAACTGATTTCGTAAACTTGAAGAAATTTATGCGGACGAACCCGATGTTAGTATGACTAAATCATTTGAAGTTCATACAGATGCTTTAGATTTTGCTCTCGATGGATTCTTTATGCAAGAAGACATGTGGTAGCATATGAGAGCTGAAGGCTGAACCAAGTAGATCATCATACTCAATGCAGCGTCACTATTTTCTTGGGTCTCCATTTATTGTGAAAACGGATAACACACTTCAGTTAGTCACTTTATGTCCCAACCGAAACTATCAAGAAAATATGCTCGCTAGCAGGAACTTCTTTCAGAGTTCAATTTTATGCTAGAGTATCATCTTGGATCTAGTAATCATGTTGCCGATGCTCTTAGTCGAAGGACCGAATTGGCTACCATTTTCTCTATGACTATTTTTCAAGTATCACGGTGACATAAATACAATTGTCCAAATTTGGGCACTTTTGGATAATGACCGACTACTCAATATTTGGTTGACCTCATCAAGTAGGGATAAACTCATCAGTTCTGGCTCGATGGGGGTATAGTAAAGACAAAAAGAGACATCCTATATGTTTCTAAGGGCGAATATTTGAGGAAATCGCTAATTACGGAATACCACGACACGATTTGGGCAGGGCATCCTGGAGAGGAACGCTCTTTTGCACTACTATGACGTGCGTACTACCGATCTCAAATGCGAGATGACATTGTTGTAAGTGTTATACCCTAGGTCCAATCAACTTGGACATAAACACTTTTAATATATATAATCGATGCACATTTACGGCAATATCTATTGTTTACTTGAATTAATATTCTAATTAATTAAATAATAGAATCCGTAGATTCAAGTGTTGGTGATTTTTTAATCACAAGGAGTTGTGATATACAAATTACATATGATTGAGTCTTAAATCATCGGTGGTCGTATGCAATAACGAGATACGAATATCGTTATTATGGATAGACCATCACGTGTGACATTTCTTACTTATGAAGTAAGTAGCTAATCTCACAAGCTAAAGTGTGGTGACACTTGAATGAACACGTGGATATTTTGTTATAGAACAAAATATTGGAGACCCGCTGAGAGATTCCACATGGAAAACTATCTGAGTGTCAGTGGTTAATCTCTAACATTCGGTA
>CAIGRL010075837.1:0-14106 GCA_903798325.1 Fraxinus xanthoxyloides | reverse complement strand
AAAAAAAAAAATTACTATTCAAATGAAATGTAAGAGAAGTATATTTGCGTAATATTTTGTTACCGATCCACCTTTCAATTGCGAATCACCAAAATTGACTGTAGACTCCTTTTTCCGAAATATGCTCCGAATTTTACGCTTCCCTTCCCATTTAGAGAATATACTTGGAGAATCACAAGAAGAAGTTGAATAATTATTAGTACCCGCAAAAGGGAAAATGATTTTTTGTTATTAATCAAATTTATAGGGAGTGTATTTGTTTATAATTTGCAAATAAATGTCTGATTTGGTGGCTCGGACTGGTCGGCTTCAGCAGCGTTATGAAGATGGCTTTCGCCTCATTGCTNGTATATTTGCGTAATATTTTGTTACCGATCCACCTTTCAATTGCGAATCACCAAAATTGACTGTAGACTCCTTTTTCCGAAATATGCTCCGAATTTTACGCTTCCCTTCCCATTTAGAGAATATACTTGGAGAATCACAAGAAGAAGTTGAATAATTATTAGTACCCGCAAAAGGGAAAATGATTTTTTGTTATTAATCAAATTTATAGGGAGTGTATTTGTTTATAATTTGCAAATAAATGTCTGATTTGGTGGCTCGGACTGGTCGGCTTCAGCAGCGTTATGAAGATGGCTTTCGCCTCATTGCTGGGTATGTTTTTCACCCTATCTCTCGATATATACATGCAGAATGCCGTTGACAGATTTGTATGTGTAGCTGTGTGCGGATTAGCCCTTCGATAATATGCGGCGATTGGGTTCAGTTTTGTTGGGTTCTCTCGCCCTCTCAATTTATTTTTAGGATTAGAATTTTGTAGGTTGTTGCAATTAAGTTTTGTTTGACTTAGGAAAATTGTGAATTGGGCATGAAATTTCTCGACAGGATTTTGTTTATTTCTCCACATTCTCAACTAGGCTTTGTTTAATTCCTGGAGAAATGAGTGAAAACCTGGTAAGAATTTTATCTTATAGGAGTTATATCAATTGGGCTTGCTTGAATTGGGAATAATTGATGGCAAAATGGTGTAAAATCAAATCTTGAGTTATCTTTCCTATATCTTGTTTATTTCTGGTTTTAGTTTTTCTTTCTGGCGTTTTTTTTCCTTTTTTTTTGACAACGAGTTATGAACTTTTGGCTTTTCTTATTGATTAGGGATCGTATATTTGTTAGGATTCTAGTAAGATTTATAGAAATGAATTGGATTGGGACAGTCCTCTTTAATTTAAATTTTCTCCAGTTTCTTAAGGTTCTGTTATATTCTTTTGGAAAAAGTGTGTAAGGTTAAAACAAGAAGCTTGAAAGAATGGAGAAAAGGGCGGAGAGAGTGGATACCAATCTGTCGAAAGTTGTCTGAGCAAGTGTTTAGGCCAGACCCACATGGCAATGATTTTCACTTGGGTTTATTAGGGTTCGGTTATGCTTGTGGATGAAAAAAATGCAGAGCTACGAGGAAGCTTAAAATTTTTAACTTCTAAATGTATGCTTCCCCTTTCTTCTCTCTCTTAACTCTTAATCATTCTATTACTCTATGTTTTGACATATGTTCGTTCTCTCTTCAAGTAAATTAATTAAGAATCAGACTTGGAAGACATACTTGCAAAATATGAACCTATAATAGAACAAAGCTTGAACAATAAGCAGATTAATGTTTCTGCTGCCTGGTGTGGTGATCTTACATCAACGTGTGCGAGTTTTGACCTCGTGGGAGAGTAGTTTGTTCAGCAGATTCACGTTTGCTAGATTGACCCTTTTCATCTACTGCAGTATTGGTTGTGCCAAGTAGCCCACATTTGTTTTGATTCCTCTTCAGTTTCTTCTGAAAGGATTGACAATATTTTCATCTCTATGAGTTGGTTGCCATGTTCTTATATGGGTGAATGATCATGCACATGGGTAAAGAAGAAAGGATTACTTCTTTCCAATTTCTCATGTCAGTTTTTCTTTGTTCTAATTATCTATATATTTGACTTTGACGAGGAACATTTGTTTCAATTCAATATCGGGAAGTATTAAACGTTTCTATTTTTTTTAAATGATGTGATCCTAATATCATGAGAAGCTCCTCTTTTTTTTTTGCTTTTTTAATTTCACCGACACGGAGGACTGAAAATTACTTGCCTATGCTGTGAGTTCTGACCAGTAGATTCATTGCTCAGGTGTATTCCCTTCAAGTACATAAATACGAAAGAAAATGATGGCGACACATCGGAGAAGATTGTTGAAGTGCTAATGATCAACTCAACTAGCGGACCAGGTCTTCTATTTCCGAAGGTGAGAGTTGTAGGTATGTGTTTATGCTCATTAAATGAGTGATGCATAAACCATATTTTACTGCATCATTATTTCTCTAGACAGTGTTCCATTTCTTATCTGTTTATGGATGAGCATTCTGTGGTTATTTTTCTGAGAAGACTCCATGAATATGTATTTGAGAAGATTTTTGGTAAATATAAATACTTTTTGACATTTGAGCTCATATGTCAGAGGACCCAAAAGGCATGTGGAGTCCTTGGATGTCTCCCATTTATTGACTTTTTTGAGTTCCATATTCAATGGGTGTGTTTGAGCCACATTATTTTGAAAGAATATATTTTAGAATAGTAGATTGATGGAGAATGTGTGGTTGAAAAAGAAGGAAAATTTATTAATGTGATAGAAAATATTATTTTAGTAAAGAATGTGTGGTTAAAAANATTTTACTGCATCATTATTTCTCTAGACAGTGTTCCATTTCTTATCTGTTTATGGATGAGCATTCTGTGGTTATTTTTCTGAGAAGACTCCATGAATATGTATTTGAGAAGATTTTTGGTAAATATAAATACTTTTTGACATTTGAGCTCATATGTCAGAGGACCCAAAAGGCATGTGGAGTCCTTGGATGTCTCCCATTTATTGACTTTTTTGAGTTCCATATTCAATGGGTGTGTTTGAGCCACATTATTTTGAAAGAATATATTTTAGAATAGTAGATTGATGGAGAATGTATGGTTGAAAAAGAAGGAAAAGGTACTGATGTGATGGAAAATATTATTTTATTGAAGAATGTCATTTAAAATAAGAATGAAAATTTTAATGTGTACCAAACAGGGGCTAAATTTGTGTAGTATGCTTGTAGATAACCACTTCATTTCTTAAAATCAATGCTCTGCCATTACACTTTGTCCTCATGATATTGTGAAATGATTTGTTAGCGACCCAAGTGGCACAAAGAATGATTTATTTATGATTATCTCTATGCACTTCTATCATGTACCCAGATTTTATGTGGATTAGGTTTTGTGTTTAAGAAGAAAATGCTGGGAAACGTAATATATGATGTGTGATTTGGATGGAGAATAATGCAAGAACTTTTATATCAGTACCATGCCATTGGGATCGTTTGGAGATAAGAGTTCTTATTTTTTTGTTTGCTTTAGGCTCTTTGAGCAGTGGATTTTCTTTCAATCTATAAGTTGAAGGCTTTCGGTGGTGGCACTTGATTTACATGCTTGGGAATTACAAGAATGACAAGTTTTTTAAATGGATCCTGTTTTTGTATGTCTAATTTATATTAGGCAAGATGGCATCGCTGTCCAGTTAGAGTTTTTTCTATTTGAAATTGGAAACGTGTATGAATTAAAATAACAAGGTGAAAGTGGATAAAGGTTTCCCTTCTCCAAGGGATGAAATTTCAAATAATTTGGCAAGTCAATGAATCTGAGATTTCTAGAAATTTTTGCTTCCAGCGATAAGTTTGAATGCCTATTACAAGAGTATGATCAAGCAGTACCATTTAATTCTAACGTGCAGATTCATAGATTTATTTCTTCCTCTCTGTTGCAAATAAGTTCATAACAAAATGTCAAGAGTATTCCAGTACTCATGCCTTTTTATTATTTTTAAACACAGGGTGGGTGGGAAACTGATGAAACGGCTGAGCAGGCAGCAACACGGGAAGCAATAGAAGAGGCTGGAGTACGAGGGGATCTGGTGGTAAGATTTAATGATTTATATTGTTATCCACGTTTTTTAGTTTTACAATGTCTGTAATCATATCAAGAATAATTTATACTATGTAACCAATGCAAACTTTGGTGATCAGCACAGTTCATGTACAAAGATCACTGAAGGCAGGGAAATCAATCTCATTGCTGCAATGGGGTTTCTGACTTTGAATTTTCTGGCTGTACTGTTTCAGCATTTCTTGGGATACTATGCTTTCAAGAGCAAAACACTCCAGGACGAGTTCAGTCCAGAAGGTTCGTGTAAAGCTGCCATGTTCGCTTTGCTTGTGAAAGAGGAACTCGAGTCCTGGCCTGAAAAGAGCCATAGACAAAGAAGTTGGCTAAAAATTCCTGAAGCTATTCAACAATGCAGGCACCCATGGATGCGAGAGGCTCTTGAAGTAGGCTTTAAAAACTGGTATGCTATAAATCACGACCGTAATTCCACGATCGATTAGTTTTGGGATATTATAGAACTTTGGTCCAGCACAACTCAAGCTGGTCTTGATGCCTTCTCGTTCTAATTTTTGTATTTCCAGGCGGGGAACTTGGAAAAGATGATGCAAATAATTCAGTTGCTTTAGGTTTTGAACATTTTCTGGTGAAGATGGGTTCTTGCATATCATTTCAACAATTCCCTTGATTTTAATACCATTGTCATTCTATTAATTAGAACTCTTTTAGATTGAATTTTGTCTTGTATGCCATTCTGTTCGATTTAAAATTAGCACGTCTCAAATGCAATACTGAATTAAGGGTTGTTTGGCAAGGCTTCTGATAAAAGTTTTAGTAAATCTTGATAAAAGTTAATAAAATATCTATTAAAAAGCAAAAATGTGTGGTAATAATTTTAGCCCCGTTTGTTTTCCATTAAAAATCTCATTCTCATTCTTCTACTCATTTTCAACCACACATTCTTCAATAAAATAATATTTTACATCACTTTAATAACTTTTCCTTCTTTTTCAACTACACATTCTCCATCAATCTACTATTCCAAAATTCATTCTTCCAAAATAATATCTATCAAACACACTCAAAATATTATCAGTTGAAAAGTTGATAAAATCTTCGAAAAAAACAAACACTTGTGTTTGATTGATTTTATTTTTCTTCCCAAATTTCTACTTTTAAAGTGTTTGATTGACAATTTTTTATTTGGAAAATATTTTCCAACTTTTGGTCACGACTCACGTGACCATATTTTCCTTTAAAACAAAGAAAACATTTTTTTTATAAGATGAAATTTTTATTTTTCAAGTAATTATTTTCTTTCTCCCATCTATCAAATGACTTTCATCTACCCACAAATAAAATAATGAATACTTTCTAGGTTAAAAACTAAATCAATCGAACACATTTAATTAATAATTTTCATACAAATAAGTTCTATGCAATTGAAATGTCTAAATTTTATTTTATTTATGGCTTGATATCCATCTACATGCACAGAAAGATTACTCGCAAAATTTCATTAGTGAAAAATGAAAACTTGGGACGGAAAAGGCCAACATTGGTAACCTTTTTAAATTCAAAGTGAAAAATAAGCCTAAGAATCGACAAAATAATTATAAATTGTAAAGAGCGGTTATGTGAAACCAGGTATTTACAATCTTAAAAAAAATGCTTCATAATATCGAAGCAATAAGCAAATCTGCTATTTTAATTCCTTCTTACCACACAAAATTCTTGTAGCGATGAATTCCTACAAGCAGTTCATCTGCTTTCCCCATCATATTTTTACTTGATATACAGATGTGACAACAAAATATTACTAAAACTGGCAAACTAATGCTCGTGCTTAACGCGGGCCTTTAATATTCCAGGAACAGGAGGCGAGGTTGGAGGCCTACCTGATATGTTCGACCTTGAAGGCAGGTAAACGCTGGGCATGCAGGAGCTTTCACCACCGTCTAGAGGGATATTTTGCGTCACACTATCACTTCGAGGATTTTCACACAATTTCATTGCCTTGAGAACATAATTGTCATCATGTAGCTCAAATGGGGTGCTGCAATGATCAAACCAAATATATATGTTATATTAGAGGTGGAATATAAAGCATGAAAGTTTCCTTTTTATACTCTGTTGGCTATCATTAGCAATTCTTGCTTCCTCATCTTCCTTTCAGTGTAATACACGACATGTTTGTGTTAGTAATCTAAGAATGTAGCGGATATAAAACCATCATTTGAGGAGTAAACAAAATGTTTGGCTAAGCTTAAAAAGTCTATGCTTATAATAAGTTCTAAGACAATGATTTTTTTTTTATATTGAGAAAAATTAACAGCAACTCATCAAGTTAAGAGTAACTTGTCCAAAAATGTTTTGAAACACAATAACTGTTGCTTAATTTTTTAAGCTCTGCCAAACATTCTTATATTGAACAATTAAAGTGGTGTTTGCTTGAATGATTCCCTTACCTATTGAAATCAAAATGCACCAGCTGCATATCTTCTGATATTTCCACCTCGACAGTTGCATGAGGACGAGTCTACAGTTTCCAGAAGAGAAAATCAATCAGAAACATGACAATGAATTCAACGGGATTCTAGCCACACACTGAAGCAACATCCGGAACTTTCAAACCACCACTGTGTCCAACATTAAACTAGCAGATCTGATCCTAAAACCCTTCTAAGAATATGAAAATATCAGATGGAAAACAGTGATCTACTCAACAAATGAAGGATAAAACTTCTCATTATCAATTTGTTTAGCTTCAGATTGGGAGTTATCTGTCAAGAGAGATCATAACTTTGAGTTTGGACTCGAGTATGTGGATATTTCTTGATTTTTTAAACTGGTAATGTTTTTAGGGGTGATAATGGTTCTCATGGTGTGGTGATTGTGGATTAACTGAAGTTGAATTTGAGTTTTTATTTATTTTTTTCTAAATTTTCTTTTCTATTACCTGGAGATTATTGGTGGTTTTTGGGCTTGGGTTAGATACGAGTATTTTCTTCATTGTGGTTTTCACCTTTCCATTGAATGGAAAAATTGGAATTAATACAGATTGAAGAATGGAATTATTCTAAACGAAAACTTGGACGGAGAGAGTATTATACAATACATGTAAATTTAATTTTTAAGTCTTGTTGATGTGGCAAGGGGTTCGAGAGCATTAGAAATGTTTGATATACTTTTCACGAATTTTCAAATCTAACTGTACGCTAGGCTGCCAACCAATGTAAGAATGCAAAAGTCTCATTTGTGACAGAGAGCAGGAGGAGAAATATTAAACATGGTCATAAAAACAAGGATTACCTATTTGGGAGTCATTTGAAAGATGAACATAACAATAATCAGAATGAAATTATTAAACGAACCTGCACCAATATAAAAGGTAAAGCCACACCACCACTAGGAGCATTTCCTGAGCCATATAGTTGCTCATTACGTTGGACAAGTTTTTGAAGACCTACGTACTTCAGCCAGTATAGGAAGAAAAGACAAATTGTTAGACCCATTACTAATTGTTAATATCCTCATTCATGATGCATATCAAGAAATTAACTTCCATCTAATTCAGTAAAAAAGCTGACAGCATACTGCTCAAAGATTCTCACTTGTTCCTCCAGTTCTTGCAAATATGCTGCTTTCTTCTCAATGCGATTTCTAATTCCAAGACTCTCATTCTGCAGTCATTTACATTCGACTTAAATTACATTTCTTGATATAGTCATGTAACAATAGATAAAAGGAAAAAGAGAGGTGGAAGTAAAAGTAATAAACATGTATATGAACCTTTAGTTCTTCAATGTCATTCAAGCTAGTCCGTGGTAAACCTTTCCATTGTATTTCCTTCTTATCTTTAGATATTATATCCATCGCCATCAGCACATTTAGAGCATCATAAACCCTTCTTCGTATGTTTTTCTCATCATATTGTTGCTGCCACATATATTAACAATCAAAATTCCAAGTTCAAAAAAGTTTCAAAATTACCCGACATAGCATATATAAATGACAAATGCGAAGAACCTGGTCCGGAGAGGCAATATTATTGTTAGGATCTGCAAATTCAGTGACAAGTTCATCTGCAACCTGGAGAGACACTGATGTGTTAGATTTGGACACTACATTACAATCAAATAGACCACAATTAGATGTTACTACGTAGTTGAATAGCCCGATTTGGTTTTTATGCAAGGAACATAGGTCAAAGATAATTACAAGTTTCCACTTTCAGAAGAACTAGTCACTATTGCAAACCAGTGAATCATTATCTTCATTATGATTATTGTTTTAAAGTTGTATCAAATGAAATACAAACAAGCAATGATAATATTGGTGAACTATGCATGTGTAATCCTCCAATCAAAACATTCATACTTCTTCTCAATAAGAAACTATCATGTCCATTTAGGTATTAATCACATACTTGAAAAGGCATTTTTAGCAAGCACTCTACTAGCATTGGAATAGGAATAGTCTTATTAAACAAAAAGAATCCAGTACTTTTCAAACAAAGTTGAATATACCACATTTTAGATTTTGCACAACAAGAGAAAGGTCATAAAAGAGAACAAATTAATCAGGACAGGTGAACAGAACAGAACGGAGGGACCAACCCATCATTCCAAAAACACAAGCTCCCAAACATATTGCAGGCTAACGGAGAGTCCACAAATTCTAATTCCAGAAAAGCTTGATGCAAAATAAATTACACATCTAATAAGCATCTGACCTCATTGTACGTAGTTCTTCCTTTGCTTTCCACTTTCTCGCACACTAGAAAGCACCAAAGTTAATCATGTATCATGTAACTCTTATAAAGAACTCATTCAAGTACTAAAAAGAAATTAAAAAGTACATATTCTCATAGCAAGAGTAACAAGGACAGATGAGAAACAAGAACCTTTCATGCTAAACTGACGAAGCCCTCTACCAGTCTTATCCCCTCCAGCAGCACGCTGACCCCTTTTCTTCTTCTTGTTACTGTTGGACCTTAATATTAGTCAACTAGAAGTATGGGGAAAGTAAAGGAACGGAAACATAACGACACCAGCACAAGAGAATTATTTGTTCTACTATAACTAAAGCCAAAACATATTAAAATTCTTTTTCCACAATTGATTTATTGCCAAATTCACATGGAGTACAATCAATCTACTAAACCACATCTTTTGCAACACACAACATATCTTCACGAGTATTTATCCCACAATAAAATTCATTTAGCCACAAAATATATCGCATGTTATTAATCTTTCATTCCACGATACTTGTATATTTCTTTTACTATAGTCACCTCATAGATAATTGTCGGTCTATAACTTGTTATAACTCTAACATTAGCAATAATCCTCTTACATTACTCGTTAATAATTACACTAATTCCACATCAACGCCACAGACAGAAACAACAATCAATAATTTTTAACAATGAAAATGCGAAGAAGTTACCAAAAGGCTCACCCAATAGCCCCTTGTGATCCAGCATCATCACCTTGGATATCCAGATTGTTAAGCCTGAGAAATGTGCTGTCGCTGGCTGGAGTTGCCACAGCAGTCTCACTCCGGTTTGATGGGGAACCCACGCTGCCACTGGTGGAGACTGATTGACCAGACGCAGTGGTGCCCCATGATTTGGTGGCTCCACCTCCACCACCAATACCTCTAGAAATGCTTGATGGATTCTTATCCCCGACGTCTTGATTATTCTTGTTGTTATTGCTATTATTCACCATGTTCAATCACGGATGATCAAACTGAGATACCCAAGTTTCAGCTAACCCAGGAGAAATCCAGGATTTTCAAGAAGAAACTCTGCCAGTATTATATCTCAATAAAATCCTGGGATTTTAAAGAAACCCAATGAGAATTCAGCAAATAATTTCTGGGTTTTTCAATCAATGGACTAAAAATGCTAAGTTTAGACAATAATCATCCAAAATCCTAATATTCCAACACAAACCCAGATTAAAATTGGGCAAAAATAAACTCTTGACTTTTCCCCCAAAATAGCTATAAACACGAGAATTTAACCAAAGACCCACAAAAAAATACGAAATAAAAAAAAGTATGAGAGAGCAAAAAACTGAGCAGAAAATCAACAACGATTCCAAAGGAAAAATCCAATAAAAACAGTCCCTCTAGAAACTTATCGAATTTACCCATAGTAAAATTAAATACTATTTGTAAGATATATGTTACGAAAGGATAAGAGAGAGAAACATCGGCAACTAAAAAAAGTCAGCTGTAACCATTACCACACTATTTTCTCCTTGTGTTTCTGAATCTGTTTTCGAAAAAAACGAAGCACTTAAGGCGCCGCAGAGGTGGAGGAGTAATGCAATTCAATTTGATTAAAAATGGAGAATAGGGGCGTAATTCGTGAAGTGGGAAGATTTTTTTTTTTCTTGTTCCACAGCGGAAAAATAGATATGGGAGCGTGCAGAAGAAAATGTGGGGAGTAGGGAGGGAAGATTTCAAGGGTAACTGATATTAGACGTCGCTACTTCATTTTACAAAGCGCGTTTTGTCGGAATGTTAAATTGACATGTTAAACGTTATTGGATCCTAGACTTCGATCAATTTGGGGATCTAGCATTTGTGGTCTGACGATTTTAGAGCTGGCGACCAAAGCAAATTGTACATGTTGCTTAAGTTTAAAATGTTTGCTTATAAGTAAATTTCAAAATTATTAACTTTTCAATTAGGGTGCGTTTGGTCCGGAAGAAATATGACTTTGCTAATATCTTTCTACACCACTAACACAAAATCATTGAAAATCAATTTTCATTCCACGGTTAATCATTAAATTTCACATATACAACAAATCAAAGCGTTCCAATATCTCTCGTTCACACATGACAATTTACACAAAAAAAAGAGCAACATAATCCCTATTTTGATGCAATAGTCCATCGAACAAGAGACGAGCAATCCAAGAGAATCTGCAATTAGATCGTACTCGACAGTAGTAAGAAAGAAAAACAAGCCAAAATCAAGATTAGTGTCCTGTCTATAGCAAACAAGCACTAGTTGTATTAAGAGAATTTAAAGATTAAGTGGGTATTTGGTAGGGATTAAAATTAGATTTAATAGTAGACTGTTGTAAGAGGAATTTTTGAAATGCGTGGTTGAAAAGCTGTGAAACTCATGAAAGATGTGGTTAATATTAATTGTTTGACTTTGACTTAAATTAAAATTTGATTTTAATCCGGAACAAATAGGATCTAACATTCCTCTCCATCCTTGGTATAAAAGGGTATCTGCCATGCCTTGGTGTTCTTTTTCGGATCATCAGCGAGGCTGATCTCAGTATCTTCTTCTTTAAATGTCCTAATAAACGTTTTGGAACCCATCATTATAAGCCTTTCTACCATGAATAGTTGATAATTGTTCTCAACTAATGGATCCAAAAGACTGCTATAATTCGACGAATATGCCAATCTGTACCTGCAAATAATGTTGCAGAACTAAGATATAGAATAGTTTATATCCAAGAACAACAGAACAAAACTAAGAGACCGGGACATCATAGGACTCGACCAGCAATCATATTGGAAGTAACTCTTAGGTTAATGTCAAAACAAATAACTTATTAATTGGTTACTATATTTTCAATGGCACTAACTCTTTTTAGTTACCTTTTTAATGTTATTTATTAACAACAAAATTTTTAACCAGCACAATATAGCAAAATAAATGTATTATATATGTATATGAATATCCATTTTAAAGTACAGAAGCATTCGACCTGTTTAATGAAGATGAATGTAGCAGTCGAGTAAAATACAAGGTAACTGTCTTTATAATTGTAAAATATTAGATTCAATTGCTAAGTCGAGAATCTTAAAAAAATTTCTTCCCCGGAACTCAACAGTTTGTCGTCTAGAGGTGGCAACTTGGGGAGGCTATGCACTGTTCATTTTCTTGAGCAAGTTCTCTTACGATGTGCTGGTTTGCCTCGTGTGCTGCTCTATTGACTGCAATGAGTTTCTTGCCTTCGTACTTTCCTCTCCCAGCAAATTTTCCATCTACAAAAACTTCAACTTCCCCAGTTTTTCTCCACATATCTCTTATGCTAACTTCCCAATTCTTCTTTTGGCATATTTCATAAAGCATCGTTACTGGATGCTTCTGAATAGATTCTGGAGTGATTTCTGGCTGTAACAAATCCTTTGCTATCTGCTCTCAACACAAAAGGCTACACTTGATAAGAATAATATGTCATCGTAGGACAGTGCACGCGGCCGGCCAATATATGGAAAAAAAAATCTCCGGCGGAGCGCCGGGTACCGTCTCCGCCACTAATTCAAGCATCCATAGTTTAATCTATTAATGGTAAAACCCCACGTTGAGCGTGGCTTAAATACGTAAAGAACAATCAACATCTACGTCTAGAGTTTAAACCCCATTCTCAATACACATAACATGATTATACGAAGGTTTTCCATATCTAAATGCTACAGGGAACTCATGAAAATATTAACAATTCTCAAGTCAACAAGATAACAAATTAAATTACACATAATTTCATATTTAAGAGGAATTCAACATTTAAATATTTGTCGAGTTATACCTCGCAGGTTATGTTCATCGACCTGTTGGAGTCGATGTATATGGCCCCAATCAAAGATTCAACAACGTCTGCAAGAGCTTTTGGCGCATCAATTAGTCCCCACGAATGCAAAGGATATTCCACGACTGATTCCTCAAATTCTTTAATCTGTGTCACCAAAATTAACTTTCAAGTAAGGTAAATAATAAATCAAAGCATTCAAAATAAATAAGAATAAATTCCAGTTACTTGTCCAGCAAGAATAGGTTTATTATGGCGTAGAAATTTGTGCAAGTGGTGTTTCAAAGCCGCACGTGCAAGCTTTTCCGTGTCAACGTTGGCAGCTCGTAATCGGGTCAAATCGCCAGGCTGCAAATCTGGGTACGAAAGGTAGTGTTCTTCAGCAACCATGAGATTCAGAACAGAATCACCCACGTATTCAAGCCTCTCGTACGATGATGAGCAATTTTCTTCGTGAGAATGATGAGTAAACGCTTGCAGCAATAAATCTTTATCTTTGAAAGCATACCCAGTAATATTTTTAATTCCTTCTGCCAATTCATCATTGTTTTCTAGTAGAAGATGTTTGAATAGAAGTTGTGTATTTTCTTCACCTTGCATTACTACGATTAGATGAAGAACAGAATATGTATAGGAGGGAGCGGGCGGGAGAGAGAGACAGAGAGACACAGAGAGAGAGGCAATATGGAACAGATTATAATGACTTGGAGAAGATTGCGAAAGAAAAATATATATTATTATTGCAATATTTTATATTTGTCTCAAGTATCTTCTGTTACCTAATTTAGTTGGCCTCCGTTTGATTCCATTAAAAAGTAAGAAAAGTATTTATTTTGATAAAGATGAGAGTTAATTACAAAATAAGTATTTTTTTTTAATTTAAAAGTAAGAAAAGTAACGCATTCAAATATATTTAAATAAAAAGAATTACTTAAAAGCAATTTTACATGCAAGAAACCACAGCGAGTTTGTGAACCAAAGAAGAAGATTTCAAATGAAATACAAACTTTGCAAATTATACTACCCAACTCGATCATCCGATGAATATTATGTTGTATGGTTTTAAAAAAGTAAAATAATTTTAAGAGAGATCCCGTAAGTAGAACTACATAGGATTAAATATAAAACTTTACTTTCTTCCTCGATATTATTTGGTGGAGTCCACTCGCTACACGCGCCATAGAAGCATGCGAAAATGATACTAGAAATCCTAATTTCCTCGAGCTAGGTGGTGTAACAACAATGAGCCATTTAGAGGTAGCTTTACAAGATCAATTGGAGTGGAACATGAGTAAGTTTTTACATTCCTCCGTCATTGAAAAAATAGTAGTTATCATGTGTGTTAAGAATTGATGAAATGCATAAAGAGTTAGAGTTATGATGTTGGATTGCAAAGAAAAAAAATGATTTTATGATAATTTCGAGTTTGTCCGTTTTTTACGAATTGCTAGCATAATTCAATTGGAAACATGTCAATAATCAAAACTCATCGCCTCCGGCCATAACGAATGTCTGATTTCGGGCGGATTCCATCGATTATGCCCTCGATTAAGCGTGTTTGTCGTTTATGGTAATTTTTAT
>CAIGRL010075829.1:0-11034 GCA_903798325.1 Fraxinus xanthoxyloides | reverse complement strand
AACCTTAATTATCAAATAATCTCATACCAACGCTAAAGATTCAATTTAATAATAGCTTTAAACAATACAGAAATCGATGAACTAGATAATACAAACACTAGCGGATTCAATCTATTTAAACATTTTTCTTAACATTCAATAGCCTCTATCGTTGAAAATTATCAAATCCCAATACTTCACAAGTTAAATGATTCAAATAATTACGGATTTGAGATTTAACTTAGCTATATATTGCAATATGTGAAAAATTAATAGATCTCTTAGCAATCAAACATGACAGTCATAAAATTATGCATAGAAGAATGAATAATACTGAAAATATAAATTAAACAATGAAAATATGTGGATCTCACAGTTATAATGTTTTCCAAGACTTCGGTATCCTTCAATCAAGTACCAAAAGTTAGTTACACATGATAGATCTAATAAAAAAAGAGAGAAAATAGGTTGGAGACGTTCTGGTCTCTTTTTCCTATGTTCTAGGGTTCTAGATCGTGTTAAAAGNATAGAACAATATTCAATACTGAAAATATAAATTAAACAATGAAAATAAGTGAATCTCACAGTTATAATGTTTTTCAAAGCTTCGGTATCCTTCAATCAAGTACCAAAAGTTAGTTACACATGATAGATCTAATAAAAAAAGAGAGAAAATAGGTTGGAGACGTTCTGGTCTCTTTTTCCTATGTTCTAGGGTTCTAGATCGTGTTAAAAGTTGTGTCCATAAGTGGTTGAATCAATTTAGGAAACTGAAAATTTCCGTCAACAGTTATGACCATGTGACCGCAAGGTTATAAACCATGAAATCGCATGGTTATCCAGTTTCTACCCTCCCAATTCTCGGTAAAAGAGTGGGCGACCGCATGGTATTTGTGCCATGCGATCGCATGTCTTTGTCATTTTTTTCCACCGGATAAATTTCAATATTTTGGCTATATCTTCTTCTCCCGATATCCGATTGAGGCGATTCAAGATGCGTTGGAAAGATAACTCAAATTGCTACAACTTTTCTTTAGATATCATCTTCCAATTCGATCGTTTTCTATGTCAAAAATGGATTTCAATATGAGGTTGAAAATCGGTGTATAACTTTTCGATTGGAAATTGATGTGTAATCATATTTTAACGATATTTCATCCATTTGACATCTTCTTTCAACCAATTGGCTCTCAAATCTTCATCATTTGGTTTGACACAACTTTTCTGTATTTTCACGCTAATTCTTGAACGTTTATTTCCTTTCACTTTGATCTATTTTCATCTATTTCTTTCAAATTATATCATATCTATAAAATTGCCTCCTAAATCAAAATATGGGTGTAATGAGTACATTTGGATACGAAATAAACATACGAGCGCATAAAATAAATGGGGAAAAATATGCATTTTCCATTTCTATCAGCAGTTATATTTGTTCAAGGTCACTTGACCCTATTTCTTAGAATTCGTTTTTCTCGAACTTATTTTCAGCCATATATTGTATGGTCATGTCTCCCAAGAACATGTTGATACCAATTCAAAATTCTTTTCCGACTTTTGTGCACTTATGTGCATCAATAACTCATACATGATACAACCAGCGGCAAGAAATGCGCACAGAGCACGGATGGGCAAGTATTTGATCCTCTATTTTGACCAGATATTTTTACTAGAAACTGAGAGAATTTCGCTGGGCCATTTGTTGACCCTTTTCTTTGATATATTGTTTCTGATATCTATCCACCTGAATCATATTGACAATCAGCAGAAAACTTCAGAAAAAAAGACGAAGATTGATTTTTCAAGAAAAGAAAGTGACCCTAAATTTGATATAATCTGAGAGAGTGCTTTGTGTATGACAAAATGCATCTTCCAAATCCAAAGGGGAGTAATGCTGCAAGAAAGGTTGGTGGCAATGGCCTGGTCGCAATTGCTATTGACAACGATAAAGGAAGCCAAAATGCACTTAAATGGACCATTGAAAATCTGCTCACAAGAGGCCAAACTGTAGTACTCATTCATGTCTTAAACAGGGCGCCTGTTGCTTCACGTATGTATCATAAATAATTCTTTTGTTTCTTGATGTTTTGCTTTGTTGAATTCCCGAATTTGGAGTATTTCCATTTGTGAAAAAGGATAGATACAGGAAAATGTTGGTCAGGGAGGAGGCAATAGCTTTTGAAAGCATGCAACTATGCATATCTTGAAACGCATGAAATGCTACGATGATGGTGAAATGGAACCGGATTAGTTGAGAATAATTGCAGTAGATAAAAAATTATCGTAATTACATGCATATTGCCCGCTTTTATATGCAAAAGAGACGAGGGCAATGCTGCGATTCCTCAAGAATCTCATCACCAATGCAGAACCCAAAAATGGTCTTGAGATAAGTTGAAGCAGAATGTTCGAAGCTGCTTACCTGTGGCATATTTACCCTGAGGCTAGCCATCATTTCTATGAGAATGAGGAATGTATATTACTTGTATGCTTGGCATGTATTATACTGAAATATCTGTCAATATTAAATGTATAACGAAATGATATTCTGCTAGCTCTGGGGATGTGAGAAAATACACTTATTTCAATTACTTGTTTTTGTCCAAGGGACATTTGTGAACAATTTTGCTATTCACGATCTGTATGCCGCTGCAGGTGTGCACCAGCAAACGCTTGAAAAACTTACTAAAGAGCTATTCCTTACTTTCCATTGCTTTTGTGCTCGCAAAGATGTAAGCTGAAAATAATGCCGGCTTTTATATTTTGAATTTGAATTGTCAGCAGACAAACTGTTTAAGTTTAGACAACATAAGTATCTGAATAGTTTTACTCAAAACCTTTTCTTTTATATTGTGACTAACTTCAATCGTGCATGCAAATCCATGTTAACAGATACAATGCTTCGATGTGGTACTGGAGGACACAGACATAGCAAAAGCATTAACAGAGTATGCTGCCCATGCTGCAATCGAGAACTTGGTTCTTGGTGCATCCCATCATGGCTTTATCAGGTTACTTTAGTATCCTCTATTACCGTTGAACTACCTCGATCTATGTACATCAAGGACACAAACTCATGGGAAAGACTGTTGTGCGACAGGAGATTGAAGACAGTAGACATTCCGACCTGCGTATGCAAAGTTGCTCCAGACTACTGCACTGTTTATGTTATCTCAAAATCAAAGATCTCCGCTGTGCGGAATGCTTCTCGTCCAGCACCATTCACTTCCCCTCTTCATATCCAAATACACCAAATGCAGGACCATCCTAATGGTGGTAATACTTTTTCCCCTGATGCACGTCCCACTCCCAGGCATATTCCCAGTCTAAAAGGTTTGTCCTTCTTTCTATGTGTGTTATTTTTGCCATCTGTTCCAAATTATCTCGTTTGTGTAAAATAAATGTGGAGCAGTTACAGGACGGACACCACGAAAGTTGATTATGCTACCTGATGAGCATGATTTACTCAAGTAAGTCTCTCCAGTAAAAATATTCTTGTTTCCCTCTCTGTTCCCAACTCCTTGGTTCAAATTTGCCAATCTATATGACAGACGTCCTTTTTCAGAACATAAACGTAGAAGCCAAGATTTGTACATAACAGTTTTAAGATACAGGTCTCCATTTTCAAGGCCAAAAGGTTTCAATGGAAGGTTGTTTGGGGATCTCTCAGAATCTGAATCCGATATATCATTCATAAGTTCTGATAGGCCAAGCACGGATCGTATGTCCAGTATGATCCTCGATGGCATGGATTCAGGTAGGACCTCACGATTGTCTACCAGCTCAGAAAGTAGTAATGGCTCAATGATCTCAGGGGCCAAATGGAGTGTATTCAGTTCTTTTACTGACTTCTCATCATCTTCACTTGAAAATGTAAGGACTACATCTTGATGACATAAGATCTTAAATGTTTATTCATCTTAAAAAGATGAAGTTACTTGTTGGTAATGATTTGTATTATCATCCTCGTGATAAAATCACTGGATGAACATGTCGACTATATGCTGATGATTGCTTCTGTAGGATGATGTTGAAGCTGAAATGAGAAGGCTAAAGCTAGAGTTGCAGAAAACAATGGAAATGTATAGCACTGCCTGTAAAGAAGCTCTAACAGCAAAAGAAAAGGTAGGTTAGAATGGATATTCTTTATAAATTTTCACCATCCTGTATAATTGCTAACTTATATGTGGTACAGGCAGTGGAGCTACAACGATGGAGGATGGAAGAAGAACAAAGATTAGAAGAGGCTCGACTTGCAGAGAAAGCAGAGAAAGAGACTTCTCAACAAGAGCAAGGTAACTCCAGGGCAACCATAGAGAATAATGAAGCAGCTAAAAGAATTGAAGAAATAGAATCACAAAAAAGAATAAAGTCTGAAATGAAAGCCCTTGAAGAATCAGGCAGGGAGCAAGACACGTTAAATCCATTAATTCGATTAAGATACAGAAGATATACCATTGATGAAATTGAAGAGGCAACAGAATATTTTGCTGAATCTCGAAAGATTGGAGAAGGAGGGTATGGTCCTGTTTTTAAGTGTCGTCTTGATCATACACTAGTTGCAGTTAAGGTCTTGCGCACAGATGCTGCTCAAGGAAGGTCACAGTTTCACCTAGAGGTGAGAATGAAACGAAGTACTAACTGCAACATAACATTTCTTTTGTAACAAAATAAGGTGCTTCTGATTTCATAACTTGCATCACACTGTCCACGTCGTATCCAAAAAGTGTATGTTGAAGAATTAAATTTCACTTGAACAATTATGCACATATCTTATGCAGATTGAAGTTCTGAGTTGCATGAGACACCCCAACATGGTTTTACTTCTTGGAGCCTGCCCAGAATACAGTTGTCTAGTTTATGAATACATGGCTAATGGTAGCTTGGAAGACCGTCTCTTCCGGAAAGGGAATACGCGGCCACTCTCATGGCAACTTCGATTCTGTATTGCTGCAGAGATTGCCACTGGCCTACACTTTCTTCACCAAACCAAGCCAGAGCCACTGGTCCACCGTGATCTCAAACCAGGAAACATTCTTCTTGACAATAATTTTGTAAGCAAAATCAGTGATGTTGGATTAGCTAGACTCGTCCCTCTTTCTGTAGCAGAGAATGTAACACAATACCGAATGACGTCAACAGCAGGAACATTCTGCTACATTGACCCTGAATATCAGCAAACAGGAATGCTCGGGGTTAAATCCGATATTTATTCCTTTGGAATCGTGCTTCTACAACTATTGACAGCCAAACCAGCAATGGGATTGACTCACCTTGTTGCCCGATCAATTGAAAGGGGGACATTTAAAGAGATATTGGACCCTTGTGTGCCTGATTGGCCCGTTGAAGAAGCCATGAACTTTGCAAATCTAGCAATCCAATGTGCAGAACTAAGACGGAAAGACAGGCCAGACTTAGGCAAGGTTGTTTTGCCTGAGCTTGATAGATTGAGAGATTTAGCAGATGAAAATATGAACCATTTCTTTGTGGGTGGAAGTGCAAGTCCCTCCCCCAGCTACAGCCACGCTTCTTTGGCGCAGGTCAGTCTAAGAGAAAATCTAAGAATTAAACTTTATCTTTAGCTATTACAGTTGCGAGTTTGGGAACATAAGGAATTACATATTAACCAGATGATATAATTTTCCGGATGCACAAGGAAACTTACTACTGCAATTAAAATCAAGAGTTTTCATTACATTTAAGAAATTTACTTTGGTCCTCCAACTTTTATGTTGCATGTATAAAGGTTCTATCTTGAAGTCTCATGGGTACCCTATCTAACCTATGCGGACTGTAATATGTTGCAGCCTATTCATGTGTTGCAAACTAACCATGTGAAGATTAGACGTGCTCTATATTTGACAGCAAATTCTCACCAAAAAACGTTATTTTGATACTATTTGATGAATTTTTGTTAAGTTCATGATAATTTTCAAGACCTTCTGAATGAATTCCAAAATGATCTAAACAACTGAAGATGCTTATGCAGGAAGTCAAGAGTGATCCTCAAGTACAATCTGAATACAGCAATTGCAAGGGCTGTTCAAGCTCAGCATCACTGCCAGAAAATTTGTCAGGTACATTTTAAGAATAGCATGCATATTAATTACATCATAATACAAATGAAAGTGCCTTTCACTGACTGTTCCTTTCCATTGATGCAGAAACTAATGCATAAAGTTTTGCAGCAAGAAATTGCCCGAATTCTTGCAAACAATTTAACTGTTAGTAATAATATAAGTTGGGTCAATGCTAAGGCCTCTGTACTTTGTTCATGGTTTCGTTTTTCTTATGGATTTTGTAAATGTATTAGAACAAATCAGCTCAGGCTAGAATGGCTTTGAAGCTTATTTCTTAGTTGATTTGTATGTTTTTTAGCTGGCGAGGAGTAGAAGAATTTTGTCTGTTTATACTCCTGTCCCTATTGGAGGTTTATAGTGTGATGTAAATTTGTGATTTACCTTGACCATTTAATGGTTATGTAAATATTACGTAAACATAGTTACATAGATGGATTGTATTTAATCAGAAATATTACAACTCGGCCTTGTCTTTGAACATTGCCAGTCCAAATTTCTGATGGACATGTCCGACACACAGCATTCAAGAGAACTGAATAATACAATAGGCAAGATTTTGAAGTTTTGAATTGTCCAGTCTACGAAACAAGCCCCTAGGCAGTGACTAAGTCAAGTTTGCTTTTGTTTTCTATGTTCGTGTTTTATGTATTTGTCTGGTAATTGGGCTCTCGGCTTTTTAGTCAAAGTTATATTCGAGCAATTGTAGTATGCATGTTTACACGTTAAATAAACAAGAAGGCTTCTTAATTAGACTATGCATCTAAGTTGTATATCATAGGACATTCAGTCTTGTCAACACGAACGAAGTATTTATTACCGATGAAAATAAAAGAAAATACAAACTTAGGAGGACAAGTTGACTAGTCCATTAGACTAGGGGAGTATTTATTGGTATTAATAATTATTTTCAAGGCAATAGTAGCATTAGAAATGAAGGTGGTGAAACCAATGTTCGAATAATTGATATTATTTGTGGTTAATTGAAATATCCCTTCAATAGGTGCCTCTTTAACCACAAAAAAATGCATACAAAATGTCATGTTCTTTATAATGGGTATGACTATTTAAAATGTGCATGATTAAAAGGCATGACCATTTGATAGGATGTATCCTACACCATTTAATTTGAAAATGTGTGGTCTATATTAAAATATGCAACCATTTAAAAAGTCACTCGAAAAACTAAAAATAGAGGCATTTAGTCCCATTTATCTTACTTCAATTTCATATAATTGATTTTCAATTCTTTCCTCCTCTAAATTCCGTTAAAATTTTTCAAATTATTTTTGAGTTTTGTGTTTGATATCTTGCGTTCTGGAAGAGTACAATCAATGTTGGTTCACCTGGCAAAATTAATATCATATTAAATTAATTTTAAAAAAAAAAAAGTTGTATCTTGAGAGATAAACGTTCAATAGACATCAATTTGATCTTATTAGCACATTGCAGCGGGTGAAATCTATTTTAAAGAGATTTACATTCACATACCTCGTTTCTTTTCATTTCTTTATTATTTCTACGTGTCAGCAAGTCATTGTTTTGCTCAACTTTTATGCACCTTCTATGGTATCGATAAACCGTTACTCAATCCGTGTTTGCATGCACTTATTTTTGGTTTTAGGAATAGAAGTTATGTACAATTTATCCGGCGACCAAATGGACAACGAATCTGTTGAAAGAACTTCAGTTTTAGTTAATTTGCAGAAAACAATATTACTTGAAATTTAAAAACTCCATTAGTCATCGAACTAGTAGTGTTTTCTAATTTTAATTATTAATCTTTTCTTTACTCACATTAATCATTTAACTTTCATTTTTATTTTAGTTTAAGTACGTCGTCCCATTTTCCAAAAGTTACCAAGTTAACTAAGGCTTGTTTGGAAGAGATTTTTTATAATTATTGTTAACCACACATTTTTTGAGATCCATAACTATTCTCTATATTTTAGCCACACATTCTCAAAAATATCATTTTTCATTTCAAAAAATCCCTCCAAAACAAGCTCTAACTTGTATGCTGGAAATGATGGCATGACTATAATACTATACTTCTTAGTATGCCTACGTTTGACTCCCATTTCTAAAAATTCAGGCCCTGTTCTCTTTGCTATTTTCAGATTGTTTTCCGTTTTCGATTTTTCAAAACACTAAAAATGCGTTCTCTTTCTCATTTTTGAAAATGAACTTTCGAAAACAAAAAAAAAAAAATTGTACAGAGGTGACAAAACAACTGAAACCATGTTTCGAATGTTTTCATTACAAAACACGTTACTTTTAGAAAACACGGGAAACGCCCATTTTCAACCTCTCTCTCACTGTTCTCGTTCCCTAACCTTGTTCTTCCTCTAAACCCAACACATTCCACTAGTCATCGTTAGAGAGCCAGAAGAACAGCCACCATCTTCCTCAACAATCGACCACCACCGACCACTGAAACCACCAGACCCCACTACCATTCGAACCCCCTCACCTTCACCTTCAACCTTTTGTCATCACCTGGCCATGGATTTGCTGAAAATATCCCCAATCACCACCCGAAACAGCGCTGCCAGTCACGATTTTCGCCAGATTTCCATCGTCGTCCGCCTCCGTTTCGATCGCGGACCACCACCACCACCACCACTCCACTCCTCTCAATCAAGCGCATCCAGTACCACCATGGGTCACTTACAATTGGGATTTTTTTGGTAACTATTTTCCTGTTTTGCTTTGGAGATTTGATGATATTTGATTTTGTTCGAGATGGGATTAATCGGTGATATGTAGGAGGTGGGGTTTATGCAAAAAATAAAATAAAAAAAATAGGATTTTCTTTCAATTTGGAGCGAAATTGGATTGTGAACTTGGGCAAGCAAATTTCTGCCAATGATTGGATATTTGAAAGGGACTCCAAATGGCAACAATTGAAATGGAAAATATGGAATGTGTGCCTTCATCAGAAGGCATTGAAGATGAAGAGATCCAAAATGATAATAATCGGCATTCTTCAAAGCCTCATAATGTGGTGCTTTCTGAAATTTGCAGTGACAGAGTCCACGAATTGCTTGAATGCCCTATTTGCACCAATTCTATGTACCCACCAGATTCATCATGTCTCTCTCTCTCTCTCTCTCTCTCTTTCTCTCTCTCTCTCTCTCTCTCTCTAATTTCTTTTGTTTTCCTTTGACGGGTCTTTTTAATTCATATGATACATAGCTTTATATTATTGTTTGGATGTAAGCTTAAGTAAATGTTGTGATTGTTATTTAGTTGTTAGGGAACTGGCAATGGAGTTTTGGTGGTATTACGAATTTCAAAGGTGGATTTTGATGAAAGAAGGAGGTGATTTCGAGCACTGTTTTAGTTCAATCGTGTTTAAGATCATTTGCATTTGCATTTGATTGTTGGGCTTTGACTATAGACACGTAAGCTAAATATTAGAATAAATGTTCTGTGATCTTTGAATGCAATGGACTAGCAGTTTTTGGCTTTAAGTTGTTGATGCCAAATGGCAAAAGTTGCCCTAATTGATATATTGATAAGTTGGAAAAATATATAAAAATGTCCTATAATGGATGCACGTTGTTTATCTATCAAAATATTATAGGCTGAGTTCCTCTTGGAAACTGAAGAGCCCTAGTTGTGACTTGGCTTTGGACATATATTATTACGGTAATTGTCTGGAAGGTAACTTTGATGAGAAAGTGAGTTGATGAGCAAAATTATAAATGTTCATAGACTTCTACATGTCAAGGGATAAACCCACTTTTATAAAGATGCAAATAATTAATAATTAAATTGGTGGACTTCATGGTCTAACTTTTAGTTGGCATTTGATGTTTGACATTATCTTATTAGTTTCCACAAATATCCTTTGTGTTATGCTATGCTCTTTTGCTATAATTGTAATTTAGATTCTTTTTAAAGTTTTGGAAAGTTGTAGAAAAAAGTGAAAGTGAGATAAGCCAGATGAGTCATTAGTTTTAACTGGAGTAGCATTACCTGGAATTCTTCAATTGGCAAACCTTGCATCTTTTACCACGATAACTTTGCCTATTGTTTCTCTATCATCAGGTGCTTCTATCATAAATACTCTTTCTACTACTGGTGCCACCATTCAGCAAGTGCTTCAAGTGCCTCTACAGCAGCATCCTGATGCCTTTGTCCAAAAGTTTGTTCTAGTAAAGATGAGAATCATGTCTTCATTATTAGAATTTTGTAATTGGCATGTGAGGTTTATTAGAATTACTGCAATAATTATTGGTAGCTGCACCTCCATTAATTTGTATCTTTTAGACCATTTTCTTAATTCTAGAATACCACATTAGCCTGGGCAAACTTCTTGTGAAACAATAAACTTGAGTGCAATGACAACAGTTTAATTGAGACTTCACTAGAATTCTTTCATCAGTTTAATTGAGACTTCACTAGAGTTCTTTCATTGGTACATCTGATTCTGTAGCACTAGATTGATTCAAAATCTATGTGAAGTACACAAATTTACATTTTGATGTAACTTAAGCAAAACATTATCTTGTAGAGTACGGATTAGGAAGTCAGCCATCGCCATCTGGTGATATTTACAGCTTTGGAATCGTCATGCTGGAGATGTTTACAGGAAAGTAGCCTACCGATGACTTGTTTAAAGATGGTCTTACCCTTCATAATTTTGTCAAGGCATCTCTATCGGACTGCGTAGTAGAGATCATGGATCTAGCGCTTGTTGAAGAATGCAAAATAACAAATATTACAACTGGAAATCCACAAAATGACGGAGTGCCTGATTTCTGTATTCGAAATAGGACTGATGTGTTCTGTTGACATGGCAAGAGAAAGAATGTGTATCAGCGATGTTGTTAGCGAGCTACACTACATCAAACATGCTATCTTGGAACTGGAATCCATAGAGCCAATTTATATAGAAAGCATACCGAGAGAGTAAATTATGTTAACAAGAAACATGGGTTCTTAGATTACTACTTTATGTCTCTTCTTT
>CAIGRL010075805.1:0-12104 GCA_903798325.1 Fraxinus xanthoxyloides | reverse complement strand
TTCTTAATTAAATTTATTATTGTAATTTAGTTTACAAATTCAAAAACTAATAATTGATATGTAATAAATAATTTGATTTTTTAATGAAAATAATGAAATAAAATATTTATATTTAGAATTGAAATTCAATTTTACGTTATCCTACATTGAATATCAATAGAAAATTATAAGAAAATCTCTTCTTTAAAAAGGAATATCATGATGGTAGAAGTCACTAATGGACTTGCTAGTAAAAACAGGTGGACCTCAATTAGTTCAAAATTTCTAAAGAACATAAAATCATTTTTTCCTAATTTTTATTAATTTCGGATCGGATTTTCGGATTGGATATCCGATAACGTAACAAATCGGATATTGATTTAATAATCAAATATCCATTAGATTATTGAATCAGATCGAATATAGGCAGATCCGATCCATTTACAGACCTAGTTATGAGTATTCCTACATTGCAATAGCAACTTACTATCTAATTAGTAATCAAACAATCAAATAATTCAATGAAAATGCAAAACCAATCAAGAAAATTTAAGAAATACTAAACTAATTGTCATAAATTAAAATGAACAAACAATATGGTTCATCATTCATTTAATACAAATGAAAAACTTAGATAATTATCCTAATAACTAAATTATACACGAATTTATAGAAAAATATCAATTGAATCCAAGAAATATGGAGAAAGTAGAAAATGAAATCTTGATTTTGGATGGATAATTTTCAAGAATTTTGCACAACTCCCTTGCTGTTGATGATCTAATCTTGTTTTTCGCCTCTGAATATGTTGAATCTATGAATTTTCAGGTATAGGGAGGTCCTCTCATGTTCTAATCGAGTTTTGGTATCTAAAGTATGCCAAAAAGATTGCATTGAATTGTTACTAAAACAAAAATAAGAAAAATCGAAATTTTTCCCATTTTATACTAAGGCATGCTCTTGAATTCTTTATGCAACCTTAGTTGTCTCAAATTAGGAGGAGGCGCCCGCCTCCTCTACAGACTAGGCGAGAGGTGTGCCTAGGCTTATCTTGAGCAGAAGTAAATATTTTTGTCATAACTTTCTCTCTCGATATTTGATGGAGGTGTTTCAAAGTGTGTTAGAAAGCTAACTCAAAGGGATACAATTTTATATGATAGCATTTCCCAATTCAAGTGTTCATTATGCCAAAAATGATCTTCAATATGAGGTAGAAAATCCAGAGCATAACTTTTTCGACTATCAATTGGCGTTTGGTAATACTCGACTATATTTCATCCATTTGTCTTATTTTCTCATCCAATTGACATCTAGTACTCTCGAATCGAACTTTGAATTTCCTTCATTTTCTATTATTTCTTCCAATTCTTCATACAAACGTGATTTTTTCCTAATAAAAGTAATAAATAAAAAAACTAGGCATTAATCCGTCGAAAGAATAACAAAATATCATCATTTAGGACTTCGAATAAATGTAAAAACTACGCTTATCAAAATCTATTGGATAGAATTAAAGAATATAAACTAGTTCAAATCTTGTCCTTTATCAAGTGCAATACTATCCAGTATTGTGTTCCACACACTACTTTGTGTGAACTTGTCTTGGAACTTTTGGTATCTAGTGATTTTGAATAATGACTTTTGGTTATGCATAAAATAGTTGGACCGATGAGTATTGACTGTATATAAATCTCAGATAACAGAGGAAGCTATTGTTGGGTTTCCCTCTTATTTGGAGGAGCCGAAAGCCCACATGTGGTCCAAGCCCATGTGGAGATTGAGGGTATTTTTGTCCATTCAATTGGCTAGGTTTTAAACACATTTTTTGTGTTTGGTTTGCGTGTCATTTTTCTACAGCAAGGAAGCAGAAAAAGAAAAGGCAAAACAGAGAGCATTTTTCTGAATTCGTTATTCTGACCACCCTTCATCAAGTGCTCCAACGGAAGGTTGTATGTGGTCCGATTGAGCTGAAATTATGCAGACAGGTTCATGACTCAAGCTTCTTCGATCTGAACTGTGGGATTTGGATTTGGCTCAACGGTTTGGGAAATCTAGGTCGGTGAACAATAGCTGGGATTTTGGGTGAGATTTCTCCATTACCTTGAAATTATTGTTAGTTTCCAAGATATTGTGTTCTTGATGGTGAAGTTGATTGTTTGCCTCTAGTTTTTATCTAGAGAGAGAACCGTTGTACAATTATTTCTTGATAGAGGAAGTTTTGAAGATGGAGTGCCGTGGTTTTTTTCTTTCCTACATCGGGAAGGTTTTTTCACGTAAATTGATTGTGTTGTTTTGTGCATGTTATTTCATTTTGAGTTTTGTTTTATTGCTTTCCTAATAGATTCACACAAAGAGGGAGATAAAAGAGAAATTTCGCTGTTTAGAACTTGATTTAAGTTTGCAATGATATTGTGATTCTCCTAACAAAGTGGTATCAGAGCTTTGATTATTATTGTTGAATATCTTGTGTTGAATAATAGAAGCAAGTTTGAGTAGAATGATTACTTTGAATGGTTCTAATTATCACACTTGGAAAGGAAAAAAGGAAGATCTCCTTTGTGTCAAACTGTTTCATTCACCAGTGTTTGCCTCTAAGAAGTCAGAGAAGGTGTCCGAAGAAGAATGAACTTTGTTACATCGACAAGTGACAAGTCTGTAGACATATAAGGCAGTGTGTAGATGATAATGTTTTGAACCATGTTAGTGGGGAATCACATGCACAGACACTCTTGAATAAACTTGAGGAGTTGTATGCTCAAAAAATAGGAAATAATAAAATGTTTCTCATAAAGCATTTGATGGCTTAAAGGTATAAAAATAGAACTCCTTTGACAGATCACTTGAATACGTTCTAAGTAATAATCAGCCAGTTAGCTGGAATGGGTATCGAGTTTGATGATGAGATTCAGGGATTGTGTTTATTGGGTACGTTGTCGAACTCTTGGGAAACAATCAGAATGTCATTAAGTAACTCAGCTCCAAATGGTGTAATCAACATGGATCTGGTTAAGAGCAGTGTTTTGAATGAAGAAATGAGAAGAAAATCACATGGGTCTTCTCAGCAGTCAGAGATTTTGGTTACAGAAAGAAGATGGAAGAGTAAAAGTAGAGGTTTCAAGAACAAAGAAAAAGGAAGAAGCAAGTTCAACTGGTTTGCTAATGTTGAATGTCATCACTGTGGCATGAAAGGGCACATCAAGAAATATTGTAGACAGTTGAATTGGGATAACAAGAAGAAAGACAAAGAACAAGATGGTGGTGTTGGCAAGGAAAATGATCAAGTTGCCACCGCTAGTACATAAGACTTTCTCATTGTTTATGATGAAGATGTTGTCAATGTTACATGTCACGAGATCAGTTGGGTTATTGATAGTAGAGCCTCCATTCATGCTACGTCTCGAGAAAACTTCTTTACGTCCTATACAACAGGTGACTTTGGGACAGTGAAGTTGGCTAATGATGGCTTGGTTAAATTCATAGGTATTGGAGATGTGTGTTTGGAGATGAACAATAGCACGAGGCTACTTCTTAGATGGGTAAAGCATATTCCTGAAATTCGTTTGAACTTGATCACTGCAGGTAAACTTGATGATGAAGTATATTGCAATACCTTTAGTAATGGTTAATGGAAACTTACTAAAGGTGCTATGGTTGTTGCTCGTGGGAACAAGCATTCCAATTTGTATACACTGCGGGCAAGACTCTCCAAAGGTGTTATTAATGCTGTGACAGATGAGCTCACAACAGAATTATAACATAAGAGACTTGCACACATGAATGAGAAAGCTTGGCAGTATTGGATAAAAAGAATCTTCTTTCTAGAATGAATGATGCTCATTTAAGAAGATGTACTCATTGTTTAGCAGGGAAGCAGAATAAAGTTTCTTTCAAGAGTTCCCCTCCTTCAAGAAAACAAGATATACTTGATTTGGTACATTCAGATGTATGTGGTCTTATGAAAACAAGAACTTTGGGTGGTGCTAGTTATTTTGTGACCTTCATAGATGATTGTTCAAGAAAGTTATGGGTGTACACTTCGAAGAGTAAATATCAAATATTAGATGTGTTTAAACAGTTTCAAGCCTTAGTTGAGAGACAAACTGGGAAGAAATTGCGATGCATCAGAACACAAATGGGGGAGAGTATTCAGGTCCTTTTGATGAGTATTGCACGCGTCAGGGCATTCGACATCAAAAGACACCTCGCAAGTCTCCTCAGTTAAATGGGTTGGCTGAGAGAATGAACAGGACATTGGTTGAAAGAGTAAGAAGTCTTCTTTCACAGGCTCAGTTGCCAAGATCTTTCTGGGGTAAGGCTTTGAATACATTTATATGTGTTCTTAATCTCACACCATGTGTTCCTCTTCAGTTTGATGTACCAAACAGAGTTTGGATTGGCAAAGATGTTTCTTGTGATCATCTCCACGTTTTTGGTTGCAATGCATTTGTGTATATACCAAAAGATAAGAGATATAACCTCAATGTGAAGACATGATAATGTATCTTCGTTGGTTATGGTCTGGATGAATGTAGCTACAGATTTTATGATGCAGTTGAGAAGAAACTAGTAAGGATTCGTGATGTTGTGTTTATGGAAGATCAAACTATACAAGATGTTGAGAAGATAGAAAAAGGAGTCCATCAGTATAACGATGATTTGATTGACCTAGATCTGGTTCCATTATCAGTATAAATGGAACAGAATGTTCAAGCTGAAAAACATGGTTCAGATGATGCAGATGCTCCTATGTAGGTTGAAACAAATCACCAAACTACTGATCAGAGTCCAGAACCAAAAATTCGACTGAGGAGGTCTACCAGAGACCGACGTCCTTCCACACGGTATGATACAGATAAGTATGTGTTATTGAAAGAAGAGGGAGAACCTCAATGCTATGCAGAAGCGATGGAAGATGGATATAGGGCACACTAAGTTGTTGCTATGGAAGATGAGATGAAGTCATTGTATGACAATCACACGTTTAAGCTGGTAAAGTTGCCTAAAGGTAAGAGAGCTCTGAAGAACAAGTGGGTCTATAGGATGAAGCAAGAATAACATAGTTCACAACAACGATACAAAGCTAGATTGGTCGTCAAGGGATTCACTTAGAGAAAATGTATTGATTTTGATGATATTTTCTCTCCTGTTGTGAAGATGTCTTCCATACGTGTTGTTCTAGGTCTAGCAGCAAAGTTGGATTTAGAAATTGAGCAAATGGATGAGAAAACTATCTTTCTTCATGGTGAGTTGAAGGAAGAGATTTATATGGAACAACTAGAGGGTTTTAAGGTAAAAGGAAAAGAGAATTATGTGTGCCTGTTAAAGAAAAGCCTCTATGGGTTGAAGCAAGCGCCTAGACAATGATATAAGAAGTTTGAATCAGTTATGGGAGAGCATGGTTACAAGAAGACTACTTCTGATCATTGTGTTTTTGTGCAGAAATTCTCTGATGATGATTTTATCATTTTATTGCTCTATGTTGATGACATGTTGATTGTTGGTAGAAATTCTTCAAGGATTGATAATTTAAAGAAGCAATTGAGTAAGTTCTTTGCCATGAACATAACAAATTCTTGGTATTCGAATTTGTCAAGACATGAAAGGAAAGAAGTTGTACATGTCACAGGAATGATACATTAACAAGGTACTTGAAAGGTTCCATATAGATAAAGCTAAAGTGGTTTCTTCTCCTTTATCTAACCACTTTAAGTTGAGATCGAGTCAAGGCCCTTCAACAGATAAAGAGAAGGAAGATATGGAAAATGTTCCATATGCTCAACAGTAGGAAGCTTAATGCATGCAATGGTGTGTACGAGGCCAGACATAACTCATGCAGTTGGAGTTGTTAGTCGTTTCCTTTCGAATCCAAGAAGAGAGCATTGAGATGCAGTAAAGTGGATTCTGAGATATCTTCGAGGTACTTCCAAGTTAACACTTAGCTTTGAAAGTGGAAAACCGGTGTAAGTTGGATACACTGATTCAGATTTGGCAAGAGATGAAGATTCTCGTAAGTCTACTTTAGGTTATCTAATTACTTTCTTTGGTGGAGCAGTTTCATGGCAGTCAAGATTACAAAAGTGTATTGCACTTTCTACAGTAGGGGCGAAGTTTATTGCAGCAACGGAAGCTTGTAAGGAGTTATTGTGGATGAAGCAGTTCTTGAGAGAACTTGGTTTCAAGCAGTAGAAATATGTGTTGTTCTGTGATAATCAGAGTTCTATTCACTTGGCGAAGAACTCAGCGTTTCACTTGAGATCAAAGCATATTGATATGAGGTATCACTGGATAAGGGATATTCTTAACAATAAGTTGATTGAACTTGAGAAAATCCATATTGATGAGAATGGATCTGACATGTTGATAAAAGCAGTGTCAGAGAAAAGCTTAAGGTTTGTTGCTCAATTGCCGGGATGGTGGATCCCTCCACCTAATCGGGAAAGGGGGAGAATTGTTGGGTTTCCCTGTTATTTGGAGGAGTTCAAAGCCCACATGTGGTCCAAGGCCATGTGGAGATTGAGGGTATTTTTGTCCATTGAATTGGATAGGTTTTAAACACATTTTTTGTTTTTGGTTTGCGTGTCATTTTTCGACAGCAAGGAAGCAGAAAAAGAAAAGGCAAAATAAAGAGCATTTTTTTGCATTTGTTATTCCTACCACCCTTCATCAAGTGCTCTGATGGAAGGTTGTTCGGGGTCTGATTGAGCTGAAATTTTGCAGACAGGTTCGACTCAAGCCTCTTCAATCTAAACGGTGGGATCTGAATTTGGCTCAACGATTTGGGAATTCTGGGTCGGTGAACCGTAGCTGCGATTTTGGGTGAGATTTCTCCATTACCTTGAAATAATTGTTAGTTTCCAAGATATTGTGTTCTTGATGGTGAAGTTGATTGTTTGCCTCTAGTTTTTATCTAGAGAGAGAACCGTTGTACAATTATTTCTTGATAGTGGAAGTTTTGAAGATGGAGTGCCGTGGTTTTTTTCTTTCCTACATCGGGAAGGTTTTTTCACGTAAATTGATTGTGTGGTTTTGTGCATGTTATTTCATTTTGAGTTCTATTTTATTGCTTTCCTAATAGATTCACACAAAGAGGGAGATAAAAGAGAAATTTCGTTGTTTAGAACTTGATTTAAGTTTGCATTGATATTGTGATTCTCCTAACAGTTATTTATGTGATGAAGGCTTTTTACAAGGTAGCATATCTTCTTCATGATAACCCATCACACTAACAGCATTCTCTCTTATCTTCACAGAGCATTTATAGATCTCGAATTGCATTTAATAATCCAAATGCGGGGGGCTGGTGGCCTAACTGTGGGTGCGATCTGGCTAATAGGTCATTACGGGAGTTACAAAATCAATAGTGGAGATAGGTCCTGTGCTGTGAAGGAATTTTCATTTCATTTGACTTGTGCGCCTGAAAATGTTGGAACTGTGATTTGAAAAGGCGGTGCCAATATTATACAAATAAGAAATGAATCAGGGGCATTCATTAAAGTTGATAGTTTTGTTGCTGAAGGAGATGGTTCCATTATATCTGTATCAGCATAGGAGTTGAGCATATGTTTAATTTGTAGCATCTAATTATTAAGACTCGCGATTCCATATTAAAATGTCAATCTTGTTAAGAATAACCAATCCCTTATAAATTGGTCTTTGTTTTCATCTTTATTCGATGTGTAATTTTATCTCTTACCATTAATAACCACTAACCATGCTCTAGTATTTGTGATGTGTATCTCAGACGATTGAAGCTCCATCCCGAACTCTCAATGCATTAATGCGGCTGCAACCACGATGTAGCGAGAAAAGATAAAGCATTGCCATCCGATTCTTGGTGTATTTGTGCCTGAAATGGCATGTGCGGACTCTACGGAAGATTGTTTTTTCTGCTCAAATTTTCTTCGTTTTTCTGTATTCAACGAACTTTGCATAATCATATTTAGAGCTATCAAAATGTGTGACTAATTTAGATGTGTCGAACGTAGGCTCAATTAATTTTGTCCACGAAAGGCAATATTACTCGATTCATCCTTAGACTAAATGATTAGATGGGAACAATTTGGTCAAATGTAAACTTGATTGATTCATTGTACTTTGAGGAAAATGACATTAATGGATGATAAATATGAGGTTGTTCATACGGCATTGGCACGACTGGACCAGGTAATTTACAAGCCAGTCCCAGTTCTTCTATGGCTGCATTATTATTGTCACGTTATGTTTATTTGGTGACAATTTAAACGAGATAGTTTACAAGAGACGTTTTCACATTTATATGATACTACGTTAAGTTCAATTGACTCGTTCAAAGTCTTAATTGATCTTGATCATTTTCTTTAAATTTGTTTATGTTACTAATTTCATCTTTAAAAAAAAAAAAAAAAGTAAATTCACGAGAAGATTTAATTTAAGAATGGTAAAAATGTCATGTATTGAAAGTCAAGAACAAATAGAACACAACAAAGTCGAATTATTAAAAAAATTAGGCGAACATAATTTGTTCTTATCCAAAAAAATAAAAAATAAAAAAAAAAAGCTTTAATTTATAAACAAGTCTAAAATGTCAAAATCAGTTAGATAATCATTCATTGTATCCATGCACCATTTAAGTGGTTATTCACATCTTAATCCACAAAGCTTTCCTAAACTTCGTTTTAGTAATCTAGTGAGAAAACTATTCTTTACTGTCTACCCAATAATATGATATAAAGAATCCGATTGATATGATTTTTGAAAAGTCCAAAGATATTTAGCCCCTGTTTGGTTTCGAATTAAAATATGATTTTAATTTAAGTCAAAGTCAAATAATTAAAATTAACCACATCTTTCATGGATCCTACAACTTTTCAATCACACATTTCAATTTTTTTTTCACAATCTATTAAAAATCTAATTTTAATCCCCACCATACGCCCTCAATTTCAAGATTAAGAAGTTATTTTTAAACATATTTGGATAATTTTTTTTTAAAAGTACTTTATATGATTAAAAGAACTTTTTAAAAAAATTGACCTAAAAAAACCTTGTCAAAACATTCTTTTACGTGAAATAAAAGCAAAAGTCTCATCAAACCCACCCAAAATATACTTTACTTAATTTTTGACTTTAGCTATTATTTAATAAGAGTTTATTTCTAGCTCGACCATTGTTTTAATGTAATCTGGTAACCGTTTTTCCACAAATTAATTTGAGAATTCCAATTAGCGACAACTTTCATATACATTTTTCAAATGGCGGCGCCAACTTTTTCTTTTTATACTCAAGAAAAATCAAAAAGTCTTCACCTAATTAATTTTTATTGGTATTACTCGTTTGCACCAAGTTACTTGTTTGCACCCCCTGTGGGGGTGTCGGCAGCACCCCTCGTATGGACCCTCCATGTGTTCATTATGAATATCTTTATGTATTGTGTTATGTAATCATAGTATAATCCGTTCAATAAATACTATATACACGGACACACAATGTATTTCTTGATTGCAAAGAGGAGTACAAGCAATTTTTATAATGTAATATATATTATTCTCAAAACCTTAAAAATCTTGAATCTGTATCCTAATACATAGAAAAACACTATATCACAATTCTTATACGATCAAATCTGAAGACTTTAAAGATAATATATTTATAATGACAAAGCAAATTAATTAGCCACTTTTTGTACACTTCTGCCTTTTGATCCTCATCCACTTTCGAACCAAGATTTTCACTGAAATTTATGAACTGGATTCACAAAAATTGGCTGATAATTCATGGCATCTGTGTATGGTTGCTGCACTTGTCCTGACCTTAATGTCTCAGAAAAATTTCCATTGTTGCTCATTGAGTTATGATTATCGAAGGGCACATTGTTATTAAAAGACTTATCAATCGACAGATGGGAAATTGAATCCATGTAACCAAATTCCCATAGATGAGTGAGAGAATAAGTTCTGGGGAATTTTGTTGATTGTTCTTCTTCTTGTTGTTGTTCATTAGGAGCATTGTTAAGAATCACATTCTGGGCTATTGGATTTTCATCTTTTTGCTCAGCAGCTTTTCCCAAATTCTTTTTCTTGTAGATTCTACACAGCACCCAATCATCCAACTGATAGACATGAAACACAAAAGATATAAAGTCGGTTCATAGGCTCAAAAATGACGTAACGTGTTTGATACATCAAATTGTACGTGATAAAATAATAATAATAAATATGATGCATGTGAGATGTTTGCATGTTTAAGCTTAAAAAATTTACTTGTAAGTAAATAAGTTTTAAAATAAATATGTTTCTTGCATAGCTAAAAATTACAAATAAAAGTAAGCCACTTTTTGCAACCATAAAGTAAGAATTTTCAAAATAAGTAGCTTTTGTAAGAAACAAATATCTTGTCCAACTTGTTTGGTAACAAAGAAGTAACATTTCATTTATTTTTAAGCTTAATCAAATATGCTTCTAGTCATATCCAATCCAAGGTACCAAATATGCAAACAAGAAAGCTTACCCTCATGGAGCCATTTTGCTTGTTAGGTTGTGATCTCGACTCACTCAATCGATATTCATGCATAATCCAATCAGTCTTGACACCCTTTGGAGGCCTTCCCTTGTAAAATACAAGAGCTTTCTTGATTCCTACAAATTTAGATCCACTATATATGGCTTTATCAGTGCCTGTGGCTTTCCAATAACCTGAAACGGCAGCTCTATTTGGCCTCGCCCCGTTTGGATACTTCCTATCTCGAGGAGTGAAGAAGTACCATTCTTTTTCTCCAAATTCAGCTTTGTCTACACCATGTAATACACACAAAATATATATCAAAACATTGATCAAGTATCGTAACCAACACAAGAATGGCACGTGAATAGGAGTGCATGTTTAGTAAGCAAGTTATCGAGTATACTAACCAGGCAATTCCCAAGGATCAAACTTGTAAATGTCGACTTCTGAAATGATTTCCCCGGCACAAGGCCTCGATTTAGCCTGATTTCGAAGATAACACATGATTAATTCTTCATCAGTGGGATGAAATCTAAAACCAGGAGGAAGATCAGAACTATTTCTTCCTATCATTTTATGTCAAAAATAACAAAAAACTTTAATCTTTGTGGGGGTGGGTGCTAATGGAGAGAATTATATGATGGAAAAAGGATTTTTAAGTGTTTAAAATGTTTGTTAAGAGGAATTGGCTACACATTTATATTAGAAAGAAATATTTGGTCATATTATGACATTACATTTTATGTTTTCATTTTTCTTTTTCTTTTTCTTATTCCTTTTGCTACTTGTGGATAACACGGACTAGGATTATACTTTATCTTTATCTTTTATTTTTTATTTTTTTCCCCTAATTTTCTTGTTTGTTTGTGGTACATAAACAAACTTCATGCCAAGGTAGTCATTCCTCAATTTTTTATGGTAAAAAATATTGTCTTGGCCAAAAGAATTTTGGAATTTTAGTTTTATTCAGTTCAGGTATTTGTTCTTTACATAGTTGCTTGAGATATGATACTTTCTATATGCTGGTTCGAATAAAATTAGACGGGACATTCGATTAATCATATTGCATGTCCATCTTGCAGACAAGAAAACACGATATTTATAAAACATTGTTCGCTTTCTACATATTTATACCTTAAGCAACTTAAAAACTCGGTCAATAGCGTGAAGAGAATAGATTACTTTTTCCCATTCAAGTAATAATTTCAATAAAAATAAAATATTGCGAATTTAATTAATTATGTAGCTATCAAAGTTCAAACCCACTTAACAAGATGACACGTGCCATTTGTCAAGAAAGAATGGGCCAAGATAAGTATTGGGGAAAGAGGTATCAATTGTTGTGACTTTATTTGTGGGTATTATCTTGCCACTTTACAACTGAGGTTCTTATTAAAGAAAAAGTCATAAGTTCCATTCATTTGAACTTGGAATATTATGAATTGCAAAACCCTTATAATAGCTGGATAAAGATAATCAAGAATATACTTCTTGACTGCTTTATTGAGTCTTCTTATCCTTACTCTTGCTTCAAAATATGAAGTGTAACATAGGCTCGATTGTTTCACTTCATCAAAATGCTTATTTAAAGATTTAACATGATTATAAAGGTTTTGTTAGGTCAACTTGTCAAAAAAAAAAAAAAA
>CAIGRL010075772.1:0-14029 GCA_903798325.1 Fraxinus xanthoxyloides | reverse complement strand
CCTCATTTTTTCTTCTCATTCTCACTACAATCGAATTTGTCGTTAAAAATAATAAAAATGTCATAATTAAAAAGTAATAATTGTAATTTTAGTGTCTAAACTTTATATTCTTTTACGAATTATACCCAATTTTTTTTATCTGCCACTTACGATCACAAACTTTTAAAACTTTATTTTCCGCTCTATCCCACTTCATCTTCTTCCCAAAACTTTATTATTTTATTTGATCCTTCCCAAAACCCTCCTAAATCCTTCACCCCAAATTCCTCATTTTTTCTTCTCATTCTCANATTTTATTTGATCCTTCCCAAAACCCTCCTAAATCCTTCACCCCAAATTCCTCATTTTTTCTTCTCATTCTCAAGATTACACTTTAAAACACTCTTCCCAATCCTAAATCAACCGATTACTGATTGGCATTCTTGAACTAAAATTTTGCAGTTGAAGGTGTGCAAACGAACTCGACTGCACGTCAAATCCTAGCAGGGATGTGAAGACTCAACCTGTTGGTGTCTTTGGTGGACTTGGTTTCCTAGATTTTTCGCAATTGTTAGCTTAATGAACCCAACTAATTTCTCTCTCTAAACCTCACATTCGTATCTCTCCCGTTTCACCAAACACTTGGCCTTCATTTCCTTCAACAAACTCTTTGAAAACCATTCTTGGTTCTTCACAAAACCACTTTGGATCAATTGGTTATATCTCGTTTAAAGCTTCACGAAATTGCCTTCTCTAATGGGCTCCTTCTCAACCAAAAAATTGAGGAGATATACTCTTTGTGTTTCAATTTTATGTTTTTAGTTTTGAATTCATTTTGTGTTTTGTGTTTTAAATGTCTGTTTTGAAATATTTGAAAATGCGTTCTTTTTACCATTCTGAAAAACTGTTTCTGAGAACATAAAATGGTAAGTTCAGTACTTAAATGTAATGTCACATAATTCATTAAATTGAGCATATCAAGTGTGTATATTTAGACTAGTGCTAGATGGCATTATTCTATTTGAGAAGGTAAGGAATTTGGTAGAATAATTCCCTTGGCAGCCGAAACTTTGGAGCAATTTAGGTCACGTTTTAGCATAAGTGCATCATAAAATGACGCGCTCCTTCTCTCTTTTGGATTCGTGACTTGAGGAATTTTGAGAGGAAAATCATAAGCTTAGCATCCTGGTTTTTATTATTTTCTTTTTTGGTTGTAAAACGAGTAGAAATTGGTGGATATGATGAAGTTTAGCAAATTATTTTTCCTACAATACTTTGGAATTTGAGTGAGTGAAGTTTTATATAATTGTATCAATTTTTGCGACAACGAAAAGTTTCGACCATCCATAATTTTTTCTGTCTTGTATTTTGTTTCGTTATTTTTTTCTAAACAAAAGATCATGTGGACAAATTTAAGGAATTCAATTCTCAACACTTGGGACATTCAAATCTGATATAACTAGTTTAGAGTATTGTCATCACTTTGCTCAAAAGTTATAGGTCGCCCTATATCACCGAAAATTAAATACTAAGAATTCATCCTAAGCTCGCTCATGTTTCAATCATGCTCTTGCATTATCCATCCACTTGATGAAAATACTTCAGCATATTTATCGTCACCATTTTATCCAAAAGTTATAGCCCGTGATATGAACACAATCAACCTTATATCACCCAAAATGAAGTCCAAAAATCTACCTCAAACCCACTTCCATTTCAGATATGCTCTTGCATGCATTACTAGTTTAAAGGTTTAAACAATTTAAAAATAGCTTATTTATCTATATTTTATTTTGTATTTGCAAATTGAATTAGTTTTTTTTTATTGAAAGTCTGATCGTAAAATTTCATAATGGGTGATTGTGAAATTAGCGTCATGGCCTATGGTAGAGAATAAAGTTATATGAGATTTATATATATAATTTTCTTCAATAATCAAATAAGTGAATACTAAATATTCTTGGACAAAAAATGTTTTTACAAAAAGTCCTACAGATAAAACACTTCTCCAAGCTGAAAATTTTTGGGCCACTGAAAATGCCCTTTTTGTAAGCCCAAACCTTTTGGGCCGCTGAAAATGCTGCAAACGATTGTGTTTTGGTCCAACAATGTAAGCCACCTATTTGATTTAACTAAAATTAAATTTTTAGTAGATTTTTAAAAAAATGTTGGTAAAATGTATGGATAAAAATTTGATAAATATTGTAAATATTATGAAATGTATAGTTGAAAATGAATTTTTAAAAATGGGATCAAACCGGTGCCAAAAGAAAATGTATAGAAGCTCAACTTGCTAAAAAGTTTGGTATGCTAAATTAGACGATATCAGGAGCGGAGCCCAATGTAGTCAAGTGAAGGCACTGAGCTTTGTGCCCATTAGCTTACTAAATTTCGAGAAATGTCTTCAATTGCTTATTAAATTTTGAAAAACGTCTTTGATTGTTTACTAAAATTTGAAGCGGTTGAATTTTGGTCACTAAATTTATAAAAAAGACTTCGGACTGTTGTTCATTAAAAAATGTGTACCGCAAGTGCAGGTCTTGTGTAAGAGTAATAGAGCGGACAATGATTCCAAGTCAATCCTGTGATAAATGATTATTAAATTACACAATAATTAAATTTTATTTTAACATATTTTTGTAGAAATTTTAAGTATTTTCATCATTTGAAAATCAAATTTTTTTGAGCATTTCGTTGTTAAAATTAAATTAAAATTTAGATTTTTAAACAAAATATGCACTAAATCTAATTAAATGAATTTTGCAACGAAACACACAATAAATTTAATTAGAATTTGAATTTTTGTAATGAAACACGCAATCTATTTAATTAAATCTATTGTGTATTTTACTATAAAATCCAAAATTTAATTTTAATAACGAAGCACATAATAAATTTGAATATTCAAATGATAAAAATAGTTTAAAATTCTACAAAAATATGTTAAAATTAATTTAATTATTGTGTAATTGAGTAATCATTTTCTCGTGCGATGGACAATTCGAATTCATTTGTCCACTTTATTACGTGTGCTTGTGGTACACATTTTTTATGAACAAACAGATTGGCGTCATATTTAATAAGTTTGGTGACCAAAATTCGATAACTTCAGACTTTATGAGCAATCGATGATTTTTTCAAATTTTATTTAGCAATTAAAGATGTTTTTAAAAGTTTAATAAGTAACTGAAGACGTGACAATTTGTTAATTGCATGATGAGGCACTACATGTGTATTCCGTTAGGCAAGTAGATTTGAAACGGATGTTATGTCGGTAAGTAACATCCAACATTTAGATAAATTTAATGGTTGAAACTCAATATCTTAAATTTTAGCTAGAAATCGAAGATACGTACATAAGTTCAATGAACAATGGGACAATTAACTCTCGGATTTCTCCTCATTTGACATTTCATTCTGATTTCTACTTGTTTAAGGAAAGGGAGTACAGAGTCACAAAAAGAATCCAAGAAGGCAAACGTCCAATTTACGCCGTCGTTTTCAATTTCATCGACTCCCATTACTTCAACGTCTTCTCCATCGTCGGCGGTAATGCGGTTAGTAATTAACTTTTTTGTCCTTGTTTTACCACTAGTTTTGCTTCATTTTTGTACGTCAGTCTTTTGGGCGCTTGTGGAATTTAGGTTACTGATTTTTGTTTTCAATGTTTTATGTTACTGATTTTTATGTTTTACTACTAGTTTTTGTTACTGATTTTGTTTCATTTTTTTTGTTCTACTAGTTTATTCTCCCGGTTGCTACCATTGCTACGGAGATAGTATTTCCTGTAATAAACATTCAAATTGATAGATTGCACAATCGGACGGGTGATCGGTGGATGAATTATAGAATAGTCGTTTACGTAAAGAAATGTATATTTTTTTAAAATTGATAATGCAGTCATTGTACAAAGATATTAAAGTATAAAAACTCGTAAAAAAACAAGTGTATTTTATATAATGTGTCATTTTTAGTGTTGTCGTATTAATATTGTTTTATATTTTTCCCACCGTTAAATTCATTGCTGAAATTTCAAAGTCCAACCTTGATTAAATTTCGCTCGTACTGGACAATATTTTTGACTACGAGCCTGTTTGATATAATTTAAAATTCAATTAAAATTGAAAATATAGTCGTTATTGGGTCTCACCCGTCTAATAAAAATCAACAATAACGTCTAATTTTTCAATTTTAATTTGATTTTAATCTCTACAAACACCCTCTACATGTCTCTGGACAACGATAAACAGGATAACAAAATAAAAATATATAAATCTTAAAAATAATGCTACTGCTTGAACGATAGCTAGCATAAATTGCTTAGTTCATATCTTCACAGGCACATTGACCACCTTATCAGAGTAATTAAGAGCCCATTTAGGAGATATTAAAATAGGATTAAAATTGAAAAATTAACCTTTGACTTTTATTAGACGAGTGAGACCCAATTACAGTTATATTTTCAATTTTAATTGGATTTTAATCAGTACTAAACAAGCTCTAAATATAAAAATTCTAATTTTTTTTTAAACATATAAGTGCTTTTTTAACCTAGAAGTAAATTTTTTGAATCATAGCTACTTTTTTACTTATAAGTGAAATCTTACCTTTAAGTGATTTTTTAACGTGACTCAATTTTTAACATATATGTGAATTTACTTATAATTGAAATTTTTGGTTCAAAGCAATATTTTATACTTATAAGCAGTTTTAACAAATTAGAATATTTATTTATTTCTATTAAGTAATTTTTCAATTATAAGTTAATTTTATATCTCATAACTAATATTTTACTGTAAATTTTAGTGGGGTAAATTTTTTATAAATGTTTACTGTTACTCGTTTTCCCAATTACTGTCTAAATCTGTGATCATTACATCCAGCTATATCGAAGTTATTACTTGTGTTGATTTTAGGGTTTTCTCGTGATTGAAAATCAGGTGTGGATGTATTGAATTTGATGTTTGAAGATTTTAATTGAAGTGGTTATATTTATCGAATGGCTAAATGGCTACTCTTCTCGACTTTGTCGCTCGGAAGCCTGTTATTGGGATTTATTATCCGACTCTTCTCAGCTGTAATCAGTTGCCGGAAAAACAAGAAGAAAGCCGTGGGATTCTTCCATCCGTACACAAACGACGGCGGTGGAGGTGAGCGAGTTCTCTGGTGCGCCGTCAAAGCAATACAAGAAGAGTCACCCGATCTTGACTGTGTCATCTATACCGGTGATCATGATGCCTCCCCTAAATCCCTCTCCGTCCGAGCCCTAGATCGTTTTGGGGTCAAATTACTCCACTCTCCCAAGGTACATTCTATTCCGTACCCATATACATGCGTAGGTATGCACCGGAATCCTGCAATAATCTGTGTAAATTTCTTCTTTCTAGTCTTTCTATGAACAATCCTACATTTATACACACCTATGTTTTACATGAATGTCTTGAGAATTGTGGTTTTGGTTGTTTTTAGTTTTAAGTAGATAGAGTGAACGCATAACTGCACACTTTGGGTTTTCCAATGAATTAATCGCGTGGAATTGTATGAATCGTATCCAAGAATTGCTGAAATAAGTTAAAATAATGGAAAACACGGTGCTTCAGTTTAGCCTAATAATATGAAAAGTTCTTATCTTCTATTAATATCAGGCTCATGGTAGATTGGATTTGAGATGTGTTATAGGTTTGTTTATATTACTATGGACCTATTATTTAGGTGCAGAAAAAGTAGAAAGTCGAAAGTCAAAATTGAAAGAACAAATTTTCTTTACTAAATGGCATTCAATTGTAGATAGAGAACCAATGTGATGGGAGCATGCTTAATGTTGACATTAGAAGTGCACTTCTACTCTTGTCTCTTTGTTTCCGTTCGAATGAATAGAGCCAAGATCAGTAACTTGGGATGCAATTAGGAATGTTCTCAGTGGTGAAACACGGTGGATACGTCTAAATGGGTGGGGAACAATAGCCGAGCATGATGATTGGAATGGGGAATGGCAGCAGTGGTTTGGCCAGTTGTGTGTCTCCGGTGGTTGAAGATGGGTTAAACTTTGGTCTTAGTGGATGTTTGACATACATCTAGGTTGAAAACAAGGAGTAAGAGAAAGGAGGGGAACTTTTGTGTTGGTAATTGGTTGACGTGCGTCTAGGTTGAAAATGAGGAGTAAGAGAGAGGATGGAACCGATTAGATTGGGGTACAGTTGGATGTGATTAGTAGTATGGTTTTGTGGTTAGCAGTTATGAGCACAGACATGCTGCTGGAGTGTCCAGACACGTCAAATACGTCCACATTCATGCTTCATAGTTGGAAGATATGTTGGGAAAAACAATTAAAGGAAAAGAGAAAATGACCTAAAACTTGCTAAATTTGCGAAAATATCATGCATAGCACTGTTTTGTGCTTAAAAATAGCACGAAAGCTCTAAGCAATTTGGGAGAAAATTGCTAAACTGCTCGGATGGGACAAAAATACTCGAGAAGCAGAATCCACGCAAAACAGACAAGCTATATGAAGTATCATCATTCAATTGTAATTTGCTATTTAAGTGTTACATTTTAATAAGTAGTAAATTGACATGCAAATTGGACTTTGGAATTAAACAAGAAATTGAAGAATGTAGCGGTTTTTGTGCCCAGTTATTTTCTTTTTTATCTTTTATTTTTTACTTTTCAATATTTTGACCTGCTCAGTTTCATTTTTGAAGAATGTATTATATCAGTTCTTAAAATTTATGAATATGCTCCATTTATCAGGTGGTGCATCTATATAACAGGAAATGGGTTGAAGAAACCATGTATCCTCGATTCACTATGATTGGTCAGAGCTTTGGTTCTGTGTACCTTTCGTGGGAAGCTTTGTGCAAGTTTACTCCTTTATATTATTTAGATACCAGTGGATATGCATTTACTTATCCCATTGCCCGGTTGTTTGGATGTAAAGTTATTAGCTACACACATTACCCAACAATCAGTTTAGACATGCTATCTCGTGTTCATGCACAAAATTCTCTGTACAACAATGATGCTTTCATTGCTAAGAGGTATTTTTTCAACTTCTAATATAAAGCTTGTATGTTAAGATTGTCCCATGAAATGGGCTCAACTTTGAAATATAGTAATGTTTTTTTCCTTTCATTTCTGATATTTAACCCAAAAGATAGTTGCGTTAATTGTTGAGGAAACTTGGCATCTGCGTGCATACGGCTTCTCAAAATAGTGTGAATAATCTAATTTGAGATATGGAGAGAAAAATCTCATTTCGGGTCTGAGTAAACACGCTCCACCAATGGTTTTTTCCAATCTTCCTAAATGTATGGGCTAGAAAAGTCTACATAGTTATATAATCTTTTTCCCCTCCATTTGCGCCTTCTGAGTTTCTCAGCGCGACAAGTGATTATGAGATCTTGTTTTTCAAATATCTGTTTTGATTTTTAACTGTACTTCACAGTATTTAAATATTGTGTACCGAAGGAAAGCCATTTCAAAATCTTGATCAACCTATTAGTTTTCATCTGCTCTGTCTGCTAAATTCATGAAGCTAACCAATATTTTTCTTTCAGTGCGCTGCTGTCATGGTGCAAAGTCATCTATTACATGATTTTCAGCTGGATGTATGGAATAGTAGGCTCGTGTGCACACCTTGCAATGGTGAATTCTTCATGGACAAAATCCCATATTGAGAAGCTTTGGGGAATTCCAGCTCGTATTAAGAGAGTTTATCCTCCATGTGATACTTCAAGGCTTCAGGTTTGTATTTTAGAAACTTATTTTCTATTTTGATATTGTTGTAAAAAGGCCCTGGAATAGGTACTTGAAGTATCATGATAAGGTCTGTGTGTCATAAGTTTCAAGTTCTTTTGTGTAATAAAATCTGTTTATCAACTCTTACCAAGTTATGAACCGCCAGTCTGAGAAGGCTCCTTATTGATGTAGACTACTTATCCCAGCTTAATTTGAGCATCTCATGTGCTAAAATGATTTAAGGAAATGGAAGGAAGTAAAAGAGAACCATTGAGATTTAAAAGAGAATTTTTGGATGCTTTACTGAAAGTCTTGATTTGTCTTGAAATGATTTCTGTGTAAGTATAAATACTATTCTGCACTGTCCAAGCAGGTGCTACCATTAGAAAGGCCAATGCAATCACCAAAGATTATATCTGTGGCTCAATTTCGTCCAGAGAAGGTGGGTTTTTTATTAGATCAAGATAATAGTACTTAAGAAGTTTAGAGCATGTTCTCTTTGCTGTTTTGAGGTCATTTTCAGTTTTCAATATTCGAAAATGTTGAAAACATGTTTACTTACTTATTTTCAGAAACGAATTTCCAAAAACGAGTTTAAAATTTACAAAGAAAATAGAAAACGTCAAAAAGTTGTTTTGTCTGTTTTCAGTTAAAACCAAGCTAAAATTTCAAAACGCGGAAAACAGCCAAATTTTGCCCAACGGTGGGATAGCTTAATTGGGAGAGTCACGGATTTTCTAAAGGTCGTGAGTTCGATTCCGTTTCACCGCAATTCAATACAAAGGAATTTTCTTTTTGTATACAGAGTCTGAGACTTTTCTCCGCGCTGCGCGGAGGACAATAATCTCCGCTCACTGCACAGAGAGCAATATATTTAGTTTATTGTACCGTACCGCAGGGACATTGCTCCGCACCCCCAACCTCTGTTTTGTTCCGTTCGGTGCGCTCCGCTCCGGCATCGGTCATTTTATCCAGTAAACTTCTTGTATTCCACTCTATATGATCCACATATACAACCATTGTACGAAGAAAATGTCTAGATTTCTATTAACAATTTCATACACTCAGTTGAATGTAGGGTAGCTCTTGAGATATGCTGAGGCATGCTTCATTTCCAGGATAGGTTATAAAAGAAATTCTAAAAATTTCAAATTAAACACGTTTTCTAGTTTTCTATTTTGAGAAATAATTTTTCAGAATGACAAAAAGAACGTATTTTTCGCAATTTCAAAAGAGACATTCAAAACACAAAACTGAAAATGAATTTAAAGCTAAAAACAGAAACACGAAGAGAACCCCTAATTTTCTATGAACCTTTTAAGTTTTGGGAAGTGGTGCTTGATCTTGATTCATATTTTACAGGCGCATCCCCTTCAACTTGAGGCCTTTGCAGTTGCTGTAAGAAATTTAGATGCAGATCTGCCAAGACCAAAGCTCCAATTTGTAGGTAGTTGCAGAAATGAAGCAGATGAGAAAAGATTGCAAGACCTCAGGGATCGAGCTAATGTGCTGAAGGTGGATAGTGATGTAGAGTTCCATAAAAATGTGTTGTACAGGTTTGTGAGGTTACACGTTTAGCATGCTTGATTAAAGATGTATTAGACAACACTAGTCATTAATAAGAAAGAAAAGAAAATTAATGTCGTTAATTGCACTGTCCAACAGCTACATACCAAACATGCACTTTATGTTTTTTCTACCGCCAACTGATTCTAGATATTTCGTGGAATTCTACAACATTTTTACAAGCGAAAATACTAACTATTAACTTGCATTATAAGTAGTAATGGTCTTATACAATGAACTTAACGATTCTGAGCAAATATACTAAAAAAATGAGTTACCTTCATAGCAACGATGGCCACCCCATTCAAGAACTTGTGATTCTGATTTGGGAACTGTTATGTCCTATTTTGCATATAGATTTGCCGGAAGAGATTTTTTTGCAGTTGAAACTATCATGATGGTTAAGTTTGTATGTCTTCCAGTTTACCTACGTATATCATATATAACTAGCTGCAGTAGGTGCTTCAACCTCTTGATGTTTTGTCAATATGTTCTTAACTAATATCATACATTTGTGCTTGTCCCATTTTAAGATTATTTACCATCATGTTCTTTTTAGGATATGGACTTTTAGTATGTATATATACTTTTTTGGGTTGCTGCAGCGAGCTGGTGAAACTCTTGGGTGGTGCAGCTGCGGGAATTCACTCCATGGTAGACGAGCATTTTGGCATAAGCGTAGTGGAGTACATGGCTTCTGGTGCCATACCAATTGGTGTGTTTCTAATTTTTCATATTATTGTTATCGTCTCTTGTTATATGTATCTCGTATTCTCTGTATTGGCAATCAACTTACGAGTTTTTTTGAGTTGTCAGCCCATAATTCAGCTGGCCCGAAGATGGACATTGTTTTACCAGAAGAAGGAAAGCAAACTGGATTTCTTGCTGAGAGTGTGCAAGAATATGCAGATGCTATCCTCAAAATCATTACGATGCCTGAACCTGAGCGGCTTGAGATGGCTACTGCTGCAAGGAGACGAGCTTTAAGGTTCTCAGAACAAAGATTTTCTGAAGATTTTAAGGCTGCTATCCGACCAATCTTGTTTCATACCTCTAGATGATCAAAAACTATATTTGTCACACTTAACAAAGATCAAGTCAAACGCAATCCGGGATTTAATCTTTAAATGATCCTTAACAGGAGAGTTAGAGAATAGTATCAAAATCTATAATTGAGTGCTACGGATAATACGAAGTCGAGCGGGTTGGTTATGTTTAGGGAAAAATCGATGTTCTGAGTCTGTATCACTGGAAAGAGCTGACAGCAAACAGGTTTGATTGACGTATGTCATTGGATGCTCATAGATACATGTTTAAAGGGTGAATACCAAATTTCTGATCTGATCTGATCTATTACTTCGATTTGTTTAGAATTAGCCCCATAGGGCATGCTTGGAAGTTTTGGGGCACTCGGTATGGAATTTTTTAAAATGGTTGTTTTGTGTGTTTACGAGAAGTCTAATTTTGGGTGATTTTTTATTGCGAATTTAAAACAGTCAAATTTATGCTTGTGGTTCTTAAAGTTTTTTAAATAACTAAAATTACATACCTTTAGTTTAAATTTTTCGCTTGCAAGTGACGTTTACTTATGAATAATTTTTTTATACAAGTTAATTTTGAACTTTGAAAAATGAAATATCTACTTATAATTAAACTCTGTACTCTAAAATAGTTTTAACATACAAGTACCTTTATATATTATAGGATTAAATCCATCAATGGTGGTCTGACTTTATACTTCGTGTTACCATAACAACTCAATTTGATTTTGTTTTATCATACTACCCAACTTTATATTTAGTGTTATCACGTCATTCAATAATTTGATTTTATTTCACTACGGCTACACAATTTCATATAACCTTTCATTATGATCACCTAATTTGATTTTATTTTACTATTGCTACAAAATTTCATATAATGTTTCACTTTGGTTACCAAATTTCATATTTCACCAGACAGCCCAACTTTTTTTTAGTTATTTTCACTAATTTTAAAAGGGGCAAAACGATAATTTTGCGTCATATATATAAAATAAATTTTATAAAAAATAACATAAAAATAAAAACTTATTTTGAAAAACAAAATAAAATAAAAACTTTTCTAAAAAAATGTTACTTAAAAAACTAATAATAATAAAACTTTTTTAAAGTAAAATAAAAACTTAAAGTTACTTAAGAATAAAATAAAATAAAAAACTATTTAAAAAATTACTTAAAAATGTAAAATAAAATAAAAACGTTTTTTTTAAAATAAAATAAACATTTTAAAAAACTTTTGCTTATTTATTTTTTTATAAAAATTATTTTAAATATATAATACAAAATTACCGTTTTATTCTTTAAAATTAGTGAAAATTGTGAAAACTTATATGAAATTAGATGGTCATGAGAAAAGAAAATCAAATTGAGTTACCATGGTGACATTAAATATAAAATTGGGTAATCATGATAAAACAAAATCGAATTAAATGGTTATGGTGATACTAAATATGAATTTGAATGATCATTGATAGATTTAACCCTATATTATAAAGAAGTTTAAAGAAGTTTTATCTATTTTTACTTTATAAACAATTTTTGTTCAAGTGAATTTTTTATCTATTATATTTTTATTTATAAGCATTTTGAACAAAATATATGGGTTAAAAATAATCTAGAGGGTAAAATTCAAAGAAAATTTTAAAAATAGTAAAAAAAAATTACCAATTTTGGGGTTTAAAAACGCGTTTCATCAAATTACTCTATTTTAAAAAAATTAATAAGCATCAATTTTTCTAACCTCCCGTAAATGTGCCACCCAAAAATGGTGAGGAAAAAAATCGCAAGCAAGCCAACATTATTCTCGTTTTAGCATCGCATATCTATCATTTCTCTTCACCCTAATCTATGCTCTGCCAATATTCAACACGCTAAATGGCTAGAAGCAGAGCATCAAACCAGAACGGTGGGGTGTGAACAAAAATCCATTTATCAATTACTTTCATTTCCATGTGGATTACAGATAAAGTCTTCAAGGCTTGAGGAATAGTTTACATGTGTTGCAACAAAAATTATTATAGACTACCGTATATGTAGTTTCTCTACATCCACATCTCAACTGTCCGATAAATTCTACACGTTATAGAAAAGCTATAGTTGAGTGATTCATCACATTGCTAAGCATGACATCCAGCCTCTTATATATGATTTAGGCCATTTAAGATACAATAATAATGTTACCACAGGCAAATGAATACTACTTGCACTTCAAGCATGAAAACATATAGAAAATCATTATACATGCATCAAGTGTGCGACACACAATTGGAATCTTGAGATCAATTTTGATCTATAGGTTGAATTTGCACAAGTTTAGTGGCAATCTAAAATGGTATTGACAAAGTTCATGCAATCTTAACCAAGTTTTAATTTTTCAACCCTTTTTCGATAACATAAATGTACGCACGATGCAAAATCTCTGACAAATATTTTGATGGTCCAACCGTGCAAAGACACCATAATAAGGTAGCACAATTACAGACAGAAAATCTCATCACTAGAAAGCATTACCAAATATAAAGCTACCCATAAAATAGCCTTGAGATTTTATCTTCAAGGCATTCGAACCACCAAACAGGAGAAATCCCTGCTACAAAATCAAATAATGGTACATTAATTGTTAATCAAGGTCAGTTCAAACAAAAGTATCCAGTAATCATAGTAAACAAAGGTAATTGAATGCTATCCTAAGAGCAGAATGAAATATAGCAGAGAAGTAGAGATGAAAGTTACACATCACCCAGTTTGGATTATATGTTAATGAGCATTTCTTTTCAAGATAAGAACTTGTTTTGGCCTGTGATACTCGCACCCAGGTATGGGTATCGAACACGGGAACGTATCTATGTGTCGAATCTTTTATTTTCTAAAACGTAGAATGCGAGGATATGGCTAAAAAGAGTCCAAAATTTCAGACATGGTAGATGGGTACTTCTTTCGAACTTCAATTTTTTTAAAAATCCAAGACGTAATTTTGAATAAATCAAAATCAATTATTAACAAAGAAGAAAATGAGTATTGAATAAGGGGTTCAGACGAATAAAATAGAATTTTGGAGTTGAATTTTCAGTTATGGGAATTACTAAATGTTATATAAAATAGAAAATGAGGACTTGATTATAATTTGAACTTAGTGAACTACTAAGTAACACTATATGGAACCATTTTCATTTTATACAAACAAAACCATAAACCAACGATACAGAGAGAGAAAGAAGGGAAAAAGGAAGAAAATGTAAAGAAAAAAGAAGAAAAAGGGAAAACCTAGCATCGCCGCCTTTATCTACTCTCTCGATGATGATGCTAGATTTATAAAGAGCATAAAAAGGAAAGAAGAAAAGGGAAAGAAAAGGAAAAGGAAAAGGAAAGAAGAAAAAGAAGAAGTATCCGATTGAAACTTAAAGGATGTAACACATATCTCATACCCATACTCATACCCATGTCGTGTCCGACAAGGGTAATCTGACTATTTCAAAGAGTCCAAGCATTAGAGATTTTGGCATAAACTTGTACTAAATGAAGACAACAAGTTCAAAGTTACTTTACAGCTAAAATTCCATCACATCCCCAATTCATATATGAAAGGCATTTTGATGTTGCAACTTCTAATACTTGAATATTTGATACACAACATCATGAAAATTTATCTTGGGAAAGATTGTTTCAGGACTTTTTATGCTAGAGAATTCACACTGTACGAAAATGTT
>CAIGRL010075762.1:0-13860 GCA_903798325.1 Fraxinus xanthoxyloides | reverse complement strand
TTTGAGCTACTAGATATTTCATGGCCAAATAGGGAAGCATTTTACATTTACATGTATTTAATGTATTAAAACTAATGTCTTAATATATGTCTTGTTTCTTCATAAGCTCTTTTACTTCCGTTGATTTGCCGAGTACGTTTTATACATGGATTGTCTATTTGCAAATCTTATGATTCTTGATCTTTTCTGCCTTCAACCTTAATAGCATTCAACGATCGTTTTAAAAGACATTTGAATACAATTTGTTAGAATTAAAAGTGATTTATTTGTGATAATCAAAGCAAGAAGTTAACCATAGGTCAACAGTAATGCATGGTGATCACTTATGGATAGGCCTAGGTTTTTAAAAGACGTCTTAAGATTTGTTTTCATAAGAGTTAAAATCATATAAGGAAACCAAAATTTTTCCTCTGAAAATACACTATGATATTGCATAGTGCATTTTCATGCCAGAGTATAGTTTAACAAATTTCAGCTCTTGAAGACCTTGCATCACACCATGCGATCGCATGGCTAAAAGAACTATGCCATAACACAGTTCAAGTAGAATCTCATTATTTGCGTTTTCGGCCCTGAACTCCATTTTCTCGTTTCTTGATCTCTTTTCTCACTTTTTCTTCTTCTTTCAGTACTTCAAATCCTCATTAAAATGGTCTTCAGCTCTATCACATTCTCGAATCAGCATTTTTTGGGTCATCTTTCAACTATTTACACTTTGGTCTCTGAACTTTGATTTTCTTTCATTTTAATCTTTCTCGTTTGTTTTTCCTAAATTTCATCATGTCTATCAATGTTATCCATCAATGCCATCCTACGAAACATAATTTATATAGAATCAAGCCATATTCCAATATATTTGCCAACAACTATCCATATTTTGTGATATAAATAAGTGTATAAAATGCATTTATCACTAATATCAAGTAATGGACTTGATTAATGTGGAATTAGATCGACCTTGTTCTCAATATGCAACACATTCAGATTATAGTTTGTACTATATTTAGGCCCGTGAGATAAATCTTTGATAAAAATCGATGAATGTATGATTGAAAAATGGATAAAAGTTATCAAACGTAAAATATGTAGTTAAAATTAAAATTTGATCCGTTAAAAAAACTTTAGCAAATAAATCTACAATCTTTTCAACAAGAAAGCAAATATCTTATTCTATATCTCTAACGTCTTTTAACATAGGTTTAAATTATCTAAAATCAAATCGAAAATGAAAATTATTGTACAAGAAATTCAACGAGGCAAGAGAATCCTTTAAATTATTTATTTTTGGTTTCGTCCATATTTGACACACATTATTTCAAAATTCATTTTCAATCACATATTTTTCAATAAAATAATATTTTTCATCACGTCAATAACTTTTCCTTACTTTTTAACCACATAGTTCCTATCATGTCACTATTTAAAATACATTATTTTTTCAATAATATGCATCAAGCACTCCCAATGACATCATCTTACCCCTCACGTTATGGATAAATGGACCAACTATTATATAAATTATCTCAAATAGTTTTAGCATAAACAACTTTCTTCTTTCTCAACGATGATAATTAAATCAGTTCAAAGTAATCTCCGACCAAATTAAATGAGTTCGACTCAAATCGATCTTGATATAGGAACTTCAAGAGTTCAAAATCGACTCCTCACCATAAAAACATGAAATGATTAGCTAAACCTTCCTCTAGACGCCAAGGTCCCTTCTCACCTTTCGATTAGTAGCCAGCCCTACTAGTGTCCAGCACAATTCGACCAGCAGCAACGGATGTTAGTTAGACTAGTTTGGTCCTATAAAAGTGTATTACGAGGTCGGAACCTCCAAGACTGTATAGAACGGTCAAGAAAATCAGGTCATTACCCCCCTAACGCACAATCGAATCGAAAGCACAACCACCACCACCACCACCTACCTATCTATCTTAATGTTCTATTAGGAGGCTTTCCAAAGGTTTCCTTATTCAATCACCCTATATTTTCACTATCCACCTATCCTTTTCCAATTTCTTGCCTCGTCATTTGACACTCCACACCACAAAACCCACTTCTAGTTGCGGATAGAGAGGGGCCCAGCTCAGAAACAAATTGATTTGTTAAAACTGAAAGACTCGACCAAATCTTTGGTAAAAATACAAAAAGAATAAAAATTTCAGCTCAGCTCAAAAATAAATTTTAGCCTAACTGTAGTTTAAGACTCTACAACAATTACATATTTATTTTATTCATATTCATGATACACAAATAACTCGTTACCAAATTAGGTATTTTATTTTGCACACACATATATAACTAAGTTTAAAGAGTTCACTTATAGAGTTATAGTCAAATTAATTTATTATATAACAAATAATTTTTATTAATTAAAGATAAATGATATATTTGAACAGTATGAAATGCCACATGTTCGACTAACCTTAAAGGTAATTTAATTTTTTCTAATGTAGTTTTTCATACATTACCTATTTATATTTGTGAGTTAAGAATTTATTTATTTCAACTATGAAATGGATGTTATTATCAAAATAAGTAATATGTTCTATATTTATTTTTATTTATTAAAAATATATTTGCTAGAATTTTGTTATGTGTATCCCAAAATATATTCCGATCCACATTATTATGAGTGTTATGAATTTATCCTTTTAAACTAAACCTCGAGCGGTATCATTGAAAACAAAATTTGAATTTCAGCCCACCCCAATGTATCCTAACCACGACCATAAGTAATTGCCTAGGATCCCACATTGCATTCACCCCAAATTCTTATCCACAAGAGCCATGGTGGACTCATCTCAAACAGAGCCAACATGGCCGGAACTTCTCGGCCGCGACGACTGGAATGGTCTCCTCAACCCTCTAAGCCTCAGCCTCCGTCGCCTAATCCTCCGCTGTGGTGACTTCTGCCAAGCCACCTATGACGCCTTCAATAATGATGAGAACTCCAAGTACGCTGGCAGCAGCAGATATGGCAAGAACTCATTCTTTAACAAAGTCATGCTTGAGTCAGCTTCTGATTATCAAGTCTACTGTTTCCTCTATGGAACTGCGAAAGTCGACTTCTTTCAAGCTCTCTTCTTGCATCCCCTGTCAAGAGAATCCTGGGATCGTGAATCAAACTGGATAGGATACATTGCTGTGACGACCGATGAAGTTAGCCGAGTACTGGGCCGTAGGGAAGCTTATGTCGTTTGGCGCGGTACCTCAAGGAATTACGAATGGCTTAACGTGTTGGGAGCTAGACCAGAGTCAGCCGAGCCATTGTTGCGCCCTAAACCGTGGGAAAAGAAGAGCCCGGACGACAGTAGCAGTAGTGATGAAGATGAGGATGAGCCAAAAGTGATGAGCGGTTGGCTTACAATTTACGTTTCTAATGATCCCAATTCATCTTTCACAAAATTGAGTGCAAGAGAACAGCTTCTGGAAAAGATCAATGCACTGAGAGAGCAGTATAAAGATGAAGATCTGAGCATAACATTAACAGGGCATAGTCTTGGGGCAAGTTTAGCAATTTTATCAGCATTCGATATAGTCGAAAACGGGGTCACCGATATCCCAGTTTCTGCTATTGTTTTTGGTAGTCCTCAAGTTGGGAACAAGGCTTTCAATGAAAGATTGAACAAATATCCAAATCTGAATGTGCTGCACGTCAAGAACGAGATCGATCTGATTCCTCTTTATCCGAGTGGATTACTAGGATATTCGAATACTGGAATCGAGCTGAAGATTGACAACAGAAAATCTCCAAGTTTAAAGGACTCAAAGAATTCGAGTGACTGGCATAATTTGCAGGCTATGCTACATGTTGTGGCGGGATGGAATGGTAGTGAAGGGGAATTTGAACTGAAAGTGAAAAGGAGTTTGGGTTTGGTGAATAAGTCCAGTGCCATTTTAAAGGATGAGTATTTGATTCCAGGTTCTTGGTGGATTGAGAAGAATAAAGGGATGGTTCTTGATGAAAATGGAGACTGGATTTTGGCACCACCATCGGACGAGGATCTACCCGTGCCTGAATTTTGAAGTTGTCATGACTCCATGTCCGCTCTGGAACTCGAATGATCGTGGTCGAATGTTATAAAAGGTTTAGCCTTTCTAGACTAGCCAATCCTACGATATATTTAAATATTGTGCAATTGCCATCTGGTATCCAAAACTTTAGATTCTCTGTTCCTTTTACTTTGGTTGGAATTTGGCAATAATCTATCATGTGCTTTTTCTTGCTCTACTTTATCAAGTATGTTGTGGAATCAAGCCATGTTTGGCTAAGCTTATAAGTAGCTTATTTGGATCTTTTATTGAGCATATGCATTGTGCAGTAAACAATATTAGTGATCATCATGTATTTTTATTCTTGGAAAACGCTTTTTATCTTCATGAGTTATCTCATAACCATACATTCAAGTAATCGTTATTATAATCAAAAAATTTCTTAACGCATCGTCTCTCATATCGCATACAGTCGAGAATTTCAACACTCCTGGAGACTTCTAATCTAAATTTTGAAAGAGACGTTCTGACCAATCAACGGTGGTATTCTACCCTGACCATAGGAACGAAAAGAATGATAGGCATTCTAAGCGAGATGTCAAAGACAAAAGGAACGATGAGAAGACTCGACGAGGAATCTATAACAAAAAATCATGAATGATCAACTTTAACACGTACAACAGTAGTTCTATACAATTTCTAACAATGGTTTCGAGACTGCGACCGACATCTCATGACCCTAAGGCTGAAGAGTTACATAAAAAAAGAAGAGATGTCACAAGTCCATTACTTCATTGGTAGGGACTAAGCTTTTCCTGCAACCACACTTGGACACTTGTTCCTCATCTGTCTACATCAATGTCGCTAGCTAAAAATTGAATTATTTCATTAAAATAAAAAGAAAACAAGCTCGCTTAATTGTCAAAGGATTTAAGCAAATTTGTAGACTGGATTAACATAATCCTTATATGACACTTGGTGCAATTAATTTGCCATTTTAGGAATTAAGAAAATATTAGTTGAATTGGATATAAGCTAGTTTACTTACAAATAATAAAACCCAAAAAAAANCACAAGTCCATTACTTCATTGGTAGGGACTAAGCTTTTCCTGCAACCACACTTGGACACTTGTTCCTCATCTGTCTACATCAATGTCGCTAGCTAAAAATTGAATTATTTCATTAAAATAAAAAGAAAACAAGCTCGCTTAATTGTCAAAGGATTTAAGCAAATTTGTAGACTGGATTAACATAATCCTTATATGACACTTGGTGCAATTAATTTGCCATTTTAGGAATTAAGAAAATATTAGTTGAATTGGATATAAGCTAGTTTACTTACAAATAATAAAACCCAAAAAAAAGAAAAAACACTTATAAGTAAAGAATAATTTATAACATAAAATTACTTCTAAGTAAAAAAATCGTTCATAAGAAAAGTTCAATTATAAGCAAAAAAAATCTAGTAATGACTACATACTCCATTATTATGGATACATCATATCAATGATAAATTTTCGCAAATGGCTATTTTTGTCAATAAACTAATCTAAAATAATTTCGTTAAAATTACTTATAAGTAAAAAATCACTTATAAAAAAAATTCAACTATAAGTTAAAAATCTAGTGATGACTCTATACTTCATTAATATGGATGTGTCAAACGATAATTTTTTAACAATAATGGGAAATTATCAATAAATTTTATCGCAGATGACGTAAACTAATATAAAATAATGTTGACTTGTAGCGTAAACTGTCGAGAAACTAGACAACTTAAAAATAATATCAGTTTGCCTATGAGTTTATTATTTGGGAAGATTTCATAACTAAGAGGTTTAGTTTTACCAATTTCAAATTTAAGAGATTATGTTTAAAATTTCAAATCTCAGATATTATTTTATATTTTATTTATAAATTAATTAATTAAACATATATTTTATTAATTAAATATATTAAGGTCACAATTTCATATAATTGGTCATATATTATTAATTAGTCATTATACATCACAAATTATTGTACGGTTCAATTCAAAAAAATTATAGGTAACAATTTGTTCATTGGTCACAAATCAAAAATTGAAACATCACAAATTATTTTACAGTCACAAATTAGAAATTTTGTAGGTCACAAATTATTTCGATGTCACAAATTAAAAAATTTATAAGTCACAATTTACTTCATTAGTCATGGATCAAAAAAATTATCGATCACAGTTATCAATAGATCATATATTTTCAAATTTCTTGGTCACAAATTATCGAAATTTAAGGTCACAGATTAATAATGAGTCACAATGAACCAAATAGTTGGTCACATACACCAAACACCCTACCCCCGTCTGATCCTCTACCAATATTTAGTCACAAATCAACCAAACAATTGGTCACAACAACTGGTCACAAATGACTAGAAAATTACTCACATACACCAAAATAGCGATCACATACCACCACTGCCACATACGACCACCCTTATTCCGCCACAATAGTAACAACACCACCAACAAAAATGCACCACCATCACTGCTAGAAAACACACCATCCTCACCACCCCCAACAGACGCACCACATCCACCCCACAAACGCACCACCACTATTTTGCAACCCCCAACAAATATCCGCACCAAGCAACCCGCACCACTAAACAACCCGCACCCAATCATCGCACACCATGACCACACCCAAACCAAACACCGCGCACAGCACCACGCCCAACCACCAACGTGCTCACCACCAACACCACCATAAGAACTACCACTATCGTCAGATAAACCACCACTAGCGACGCCACCACCACCCAACAACACTGCACAATCACCACCAACTGCAGGGGTCTAGTAGACTCCAATTGTCAGCACAAACACCACTAACAGAATCTGTATACTGCTCGTCGCTCCACCTTGCACGGCATCGGGATCTCTTGGTGCCGCTCCACCTTTTGGAGTCTGCAAACAACTCCGTCATTGATACACAATGGCGTCGAGCGACGTCGCTCTCAAATTAACATTACCATTGAAATCTATATACCTTGCACAAATTGAAATCTCATGCCGCTCCACCTCATAGATTAACGATGCTCACACTCCACTTTGCACAAATCGAAATCTCATGTCGCCCCACCTCCTACAGTTGCTCCTATGTGTAGTGTGTGATAAAGACACATAGATGATGGAGAGATATGAAGAGAGAATGGAAAGGGGAAAATGAATAGGGTTAGGGGTGAGAGATTTTTGTTTCGATTGTTTGGGTTCAAACCGATACATTAATTTAATTAATATTAAAATGTTTAAATTTTTATTTGATTTTTGAAAGAGAAACTTTAAAATCTGAATTTTGAATTCGGCATTTTAAAATTATGAGCAAGTGTAATTCCCACTTATTATCTTGGGATTATGTGGACATGCGACTAGGTCCAGAACTTAGACCTTTTATACCTAAGTCGAATTTTATAAGTTGGCCCATAAATTATTACAGGCATGTTTGGGTAGGATTAAAATCTAATTTTAATCTAAGTCAAAATCAAAAGATCAATATCAACAACATATTTCATTGGTCCCACATCTTTTCAATTACACATTTCAAAAACTTCTATCACAGTTCACTAAAAATTTGATTTTTTTAATCCACACCAGACACCCTCATAGACATTAAACAAAAAATAATTTTATTAATCTTACAACAAAAACAAAAATATGATGAATTTATTAAACTTACAGCAGCATTAAATTATAAACCATTTTACAATAATTTCATCAACTTATAAACATATGAGGAAAAAAATCAGTGATGCAAAATTTGACGTTAACAAAAAATGACAACATCAAGTCGACCTCAATTCCTTAATCAATACAATTGGATATTCAATCATTACCCAAAACAAATGTAATAGGTTAACTTGTGAAACTTATGAATTATCTAAAATGAACTAAAATGAGTAAATGAAAAATATTGCTTGGAATTCTCATAGAAAATAAAGTAAACAACTATGCGACTTTCCATGATGCGTGAAGTAGGGTTTTTAGCTAGATAGGAGAGGGAGATGCCAGAGCCTTCATGTCATATTTGAAATTTAACGAGTTTAACATGCAACTCGATCATAGAGTTAATTACATGTCTAATTTTTATTTTTATTTTTTTTAAAATTTTGTCTAATCACAACTCGACCTTAGATTTGATCGCTCATCTAGGTTTTTTTGAAGTTTTTCCCCGACTAGTCTATCCCCTAACTTTTGTCTCATTTTCATGTTGAACAAATACATATTAGAGTTCCTTTTTTCTTGTGCAATTACCACAAACGTTATTCTTTTTATTTTTATTTTTGTGTGTTTAATTATAAGATAATGAAATTAAAATTTTCTAAACAATTTTCGCATTTTCGAGGGTAAAATATGAATTTCGTTCAAGAAACATCTCGAGTTACAAGATCAACAATAAAATTTGAAATCTGTTGTACTCGAATCATATCAAAGGCGAAGAGAAAGCTCATTGAACAGGAGTGTAGGGAAAAATATTCTCTTCGCACAGTTCAAAAGAACAAACTAAATACAATAAGAACGTCGTAAATGAACCGTACAAGTCATTTGTCATTTTTTACATTTTAAGTCCCGTTTGAAATAGATTTTTTAAATTTCATTTTTTTTCAAATTCATTTTTAGGACACATTTTTTCAACAAGATAATCTTGCACGTGAATTCATAGTTTTTCTTCACTTTTTAACATTACATTATTTAAATATTACTTTTTACAAAAGGGTAATTATGCTCGCACCATAATTTTTTTTTATTGCGTCCATTTTAATTGCAATTAAGTTTTTTAACTTTTCTTCATAATATTACTTATGTTATTGGATATTTTTTATGTCATTCTTATTCTCAAACTTTTCATTAGTTAATAAGCATTGTATTTGATAACAGTTTTATGTTCAAAAGTTCATTGAAATGACATAAAACAAATTACTTTTTCATCATATTTTTAACAATAAAAAATATGAAAAAATATTTTCCCCTTATTTCAAAACATAAAAAAAAATATTTTGATGTAAGACGTACTAATTAATGGAAAGTTGAAGATAATAATTTGACAAAAAAATAAAAAAAGCAATTGTTATAATGAATAAAGATTAAGGAGTTTCACTTCAATTAAAATATAGTGTATCAAATAAAAATTGTGATTATAATTCTTAAAAAATATTATGTCAAATATGCCCTAATTGACTTTTAAGAAGGAGAAAATCGAAAGGAAAACAATGGCATTTTAGTAATTATATTGCTTAGCAAGGGCGAATATAATAGAGGCCAAACACTGTCAGCTTAAGAATCCTCCGAGCTTCGCTGGAGCCCCTAAAACCTTAATATTAATCTATACACACAACGCGATTGATCTTCCTAAATTCCTCATACCCTAAATTCCAAAGTGATTACCTGCTCAAGAGGTAGAATTTTTTCCATTTCCTCTCTATACAAACACCTGTTTGTGTGTGCATGTGAATTCTTCTTCTTCTTCTTTTTAAATAATAATAAAATTCAATTCAAGTTTCGTTATTATTTTTTTCCGCTCTATTTCCGTTCAATTCAGTCATGGATATGTAGTTTATAAAGCTTAATTGATGGTTCATAAAAATTAAGACCCTTCTTTTTTGTTGTACTGAATTTATGAAGATTACATTTTCGTTTCACTGATTGATTCAATTTTTTAGCTTCTGGAATTAGACATTTTTCTTAGTGTTTTGTGATATTAAATCAGTGTGGACGCCCATAGATTAATCCAATTTTCAGTATTTCTTGTTTCATCAGTTTTGAACTTTTAACAGGTGTTGCTGGTGGAAGAAAATGATGAATGGAAGTTCCCATATGATTGCATAATTTTTGTTTCAGTTTGCAAGTTTATAAATCAGTTTGTTGTGTGAGTTTTGAAGTGATTAAGATTGAGGGTCTTCTTCAATTAGAGGACCCTACAGATTGAGATCATAGCAGTTGAGGTAACGGTTTCGAGGGATTTTTTCGGTTGAGTTTCTATAACAATGCCAGCTGTACAGAAGCTTTATAACGCGTGTAAAGCATCGCTTTCGCCAAATGGACCCTTGTCAGAAGATGCTCTTGAAAAAGTTCGCAATCTATTAGGTAAAAAAGAGAAGAAATATTTGTCCCGACGTTTGTTTGGCATTGCATATTTTTAATCCCATTCGAAAATGAGACTTGTCTTTTAAGCATTTAATGATGGTTATATGTCAATTGCGGTTTGCCAGTTTCAGTTGATGTATATATGGGAATATAACTGGATTGTGTTTGTCAATTGAGAATAACTTGTACCTTTTATGTTATTTACTAAAGCTACTTTGTTGGTTCTTTTCTTTTTTATCTATAGTTGAATTATATTTCATTCCTCCTGTATCTATCAATGCACACAATAGTTCAGATTACGTGAAGTTTACAAATCCAGTATTTATCTGAATGTCCCTTTATTTCTTTGTCTACTTATTTTACGCTACTTTTAGTATTGACTGATTAGATCTCTTCTCGTCTATGTTAAGCGATTTAGTGAGTATATTGATGTAAATCTTAATATAACCATGGTGAAAGGGTAACAATTGTGACAGGTGATGTTTCCATTGCCGAAAGATGAGTTCTGCTCGTGTAAATTTGATGCTTGTGTCTCCAGCACGCTACAGCTATCATGTGCATGGCCATGGTGATATGACAATAGTAGATAGCTTAAGTCTTCTGTGTTGATGTTCTACTTTAGATATTTTCTATGTAAAGCTTTGGACGTGCCAGTAGCTTTTATCTTGGGCTAGAATTTACTAGTACTAGAGTTTGAATCCTTTGTGAATCCTATCAGTTTATAAAGCAGAGAGGCCGGTGTTCATTTTCAAATTAACTTATGAACCTCTTGATTTCATGTGTCCTTGCCTTTTAGGTCATTTTAGAAATGGTCATCGCTAGTTGGGATTCTGATTGGATGAGTAATAGTTTCACTTTAGCACATCATACAGCTCAAGAATTGGTATAGAGTGTTGGTGAAAATTGAAGTCAATTGATGATTTTTTATTTATTTTTTTTTTTTTCACGGGAACTGTCATTATATCTGTATTTTAGCGTAATCAATTTTTTATAAGCCTTATGTTGGCATGACAGAATCTGTGTCTTTCAGCATTCAAAACCAAGTTTTTATTAAGGTAAGAAACTCTATTGTGTATGTAATGTTCTTGCAGTAATCTCCTTAACTCCCTCCACATCTAACATCTTCCGGGTCCTTTGCGCTGTTCACGTGGAAATTATTTTTGCTTCCTTAAGTAGAAATTTTTAGATTTATTCTTGCTTCCTTGAGTACAATTTCACTTAGGCCAGTTTAGGAGATTGGATAAATGGATTTTCCAATTTCAAGGTTCTCAATTAGTCAGTAGTTAGTACTTGTGGAAACTATGTAAATATTGTATATGATGACCATTAATTCTAATATTAGATGTAATCGACATTATTCAACACTATGCATATTGTACACCCAAAATGCAGTGAGAATTTGGACTGTCCCTCCCAGTTAGTTTCTTTGGGGGAGAATGATAATGAAAAAAGACCAGTGGGAAATGAGGTCAGATTATTCCTGGCTTTCATTATGATAGGTAGTGTCAAGATCTGAAGAAAACTTATGAATCGAGACAGTATTGTATTTATTCTTACTCGCATTTGGGATCTTGGACTATTTGTACGTAATCTCTGATTATCAGCCTACCAGGAAACATGCTAAGGCAATATTTGAAGTCCATTTCATAGTTCAATACCATGTATGGAGCGATTCCACAGAAAGAAAATCTCATCTGTGCTTCTTGCTGGCTGCTGCTATTCATGCATATTGTGTCGTTCTAATTTTGACAGAAGTCTGTATCGAAGTTTTTCCCTTCATTCATCGTGAAGTATTTAGTTGAATTCCACATTATCTATACATGATGCTTTACCATTTTACGCCTCTTGTGTCTGTGATTGTCTGACATTCTTGTTCTGATTTGCTAGAAATATTGTCCTTTAACATAATGTTTTCTTTTGGTCTCAGACAAAATCAAGCCTTCTGATGTAGGTCTTGAGCAAGAAGCACAACTAGTTCGTGGGTGGAAAGGTTCCTTGAACAGGCGCAATGGGGGCCTTCGATCACTGCCGCCAATCAAATACCTGCACCTGCACGAATGCGATAGCTTCTCTGTAAGTGTCTTTATCATTGGTTCTATATTTTTTATATTTTGTTTTTGTTTTTTTTTTTCTTGCTTGCGGTCAACCATGATTTTGATTATGTTGGGGGTTTAAGTTTGATTTCTGTTGTTGAATCTCTACAACCATGTAATTGTGAAAAATTATTTCTTGCAGATGGGAATATTTTGCATGCCACCTTCCTCTATCATTCCTCTTCACAATCACCCTGGGATGACAGTGTTGAGTAAGCTGGTATATGGTTCATTACATGTAAAATCCTATGATTGGATTGACATACCTGGGCTTTCTGACCCATCTCAAGGTTAGTTGTTTCTGTCAGATACTTTCTTTTTTGGTACTGGTCCTTGAATATTCAATGCAGAATAGCTTGAGTTAAACAAAGTGAGCTGTTTCTTGTAACACAACACATAGCCCTACCAGCATAAAAAAAGATTGCCTCTGCTTAGTTTTTAAGATATAATGGTGTATTCTCTCTTCCTTCCTACCTTCCACAGGTGAATTTTCATAATCTAAAGTTCTCTTTACTCTTGTCTGCTCCAAAACCCCACTTACATAGGTAGAGCTTTATGAGTGGTTTACAAGGATATTACTTAGCTTTTAGCTAGTGTCCGAATTCATGTTTCCGAAGGTAGTAGTCTGCCCTGGGTTGACTTGGTTGGTGCTATCCACTCAGATGATTCTAGGCTCATAAATTAGGTCGTGGATGGGCTGCAAAGTTGATATCATGCATTCTTTATTTTTGTTTTTTTGGAAAAAGAATTAATCAGATGTGGTGGGGGGTAACTGGTCGGGTTGCTGTCACACTGCATCCTAATGAGAACTATTAAAGTGGTATATATAAGTACTTGGGCTAGGTGCATGTAACATATTTGCATTTAAGTATTCTTGTGTGGACAAGATGAAGAAATAATTTTGGTGTTATTAATATGAAAATACTAAGGATATGATGAAAAATAGATTCCTTCTCTTACTTAGATGTCTAGATTGTGTACAAGAATCTTGATGTACTCTTTTCTGGTCGAAACATCTCTTATAATGGCTATTGTTCCCTCGAAGATCTACTACTGCCTTTCCTGAATGTATTTTAGTGTGTTAGCATTAATTTAATTATGTTTTCTGATATGGAATTTGAGTAGTTACATTACACTAGGTTGTAACAATCTATTTTCTATAGATCCTCTCTCTCTCTCTCTCTCTCTGAAAAGTAATGCATTCTTGATAGTAGTATGTTTCTATATCTGGAATAAAGTGTACGTTGAACTTCCCTTAAAATATTAGTTGCTGAGCCTAGTTGCGAGCACTGCAAGTTACCTTTTTTTACTGCCTGGTTCGTTCCTTCTGGTAATAGAAAGCAACAACTAGGGTTTTTTCCCCTTTTCCCCTTAAGCATTTTGCATTAACTGATAGAAATTCAATTAGTTTGTCAAGAAAGGGGATACAACCTTGTAAAAGATGCATGTCTTCTATAATGTGTATTTACGAAGTATCATTTACACGAAGTGCAGTTCCTAGTATTTCTACGACTTTATTGTGATTGGCATTGCCTACTATGAACAGTTTTACCCCATCAAAAATAAAGAACATTTAGGGTCCGTTTGATTGGCAAGATTTTCTATGGAAAATGGAAAATATTTTCCTTTTTCCATGCAAAAGT
>CAIGRL010075746.1:0-18641 GCA_903798325.1 Fraxinus xanthoxyloides | reverse complement strand
TTAATTAATTCAATTAAAAAAAAATTTATTTAGTTTCTGGTCTCATTCGGTTCTTCGGTTCTTAGTCTAGACCCGACCCAAACTTATCGGTTCTCGATTCGGGTACCCGTTCGGGTATTTAACTTATGAACAATCGCTCGGTTCGATTCGAGACTTTTGGACACCCTTAACCGTAGGGGTTGAAAAAATGGGAAAATGAAGGTCGTCATGTGACCATTTGGTCACCCATCATGTCAAGGGAATGGTAACATAGCAAAACTCTTAAAATTTTGGTGTACATTTAGCTACTAGGGTGCTTCTTTCTGCTGTCCACATTAAATACCTACCATATGGTCCATATATTGTATCGAGTAGATATGCATTACGTAACGTCTCGAAAATTTTAGAATATAATTTAATTAATTTACATACTATATTTTTATTATTTTGAAAGGATAATCTAAACTTCAATACATTCTAATTATTCGAATTCGGGCTAGGAATATATTCGAGTCGTGGTTAAAATATATTTAATTTGCCTTGAAAATAGAATTAATTACAATAAAATTAACGATTGTCAAGAACACATGAGCGAAATTAGATTACGAATCAAGAATTGAAATAGATAGCAATAGGCAGATTCGAGATCCAATACAATCATCCATAATTTGATACAAAACACTTTTTATTGGTTTCTTAGATAATTTAGCATAAAGTTAAATCAAAATCTCTATTTTCTTTACGCAATTCGAATCTCATACATAATAGTAAACTTGAATTGAATTTATTCCTTATGAGACGATACTCTTAACTCATCAATTCTATTACTTGTCAACAATCTCATACACTTGCGGGTTTTGCACAAACAGTAGAGATCCTATGAGAATTTAAGATGACCTAAAATGGGTGTATCGTTTGGTCACCGATATTCTGTATAAGAGAATAGTGGCATTAAGTGTTTATTTTATTGTTATATAATTACGTATGGAAACTGCAAGTATTTTACTGAGTACTTTTAGATATTCATTCTTACAAAATTTTACAGGCTAGTTCGGATCAAGTGAAATAGTAGGAGGATGATGATACAGACTGCCAGAGAAATTGAATAAATAAAAACATTAAGTTTTTTCTATCTTCAAATTATTAATTAGTTTAATTCAAAAACATGTTATTTAATTAGTGATTATGTTATTTTCTGTAAGATACAATTTTCATATTTAGTTTAAATTTATGGATATTTCAATTATTTTTTTTAAAGAATACTATTTTATCGTTCCACTTTTGGATACAAAGAAAATTGAATTTTGATAACACTCCAAAGTTTATGAAAATGGGGGTGTTACACATTTATTCTTAGGGTCATGTTTTCCAGAGCTAATTGAGTTACACCATGGAAGTTCTTTATTATACCGTCGAGTTATGTTTAGAATTATGCATTGAGCATGGTATTACAAATGAATTGGATAAAAGTATCACTGCTACTCAAGTAATGAAACATTCAGACTTTGAATACATACATGAGAAGATATGTCGAAAATATTCATTTTCTTGCATTGTACGAGCTGAAAATCTCAAAACTAGTTTCTTATACATGAACTCGTAATCCAATGTCAATTAAACCCATGTTTGAGCCTCATTTTTGGAATATATTTTGCAAAAGATGATATTTTGGAGAATATTTTGTTGAAAAAGTAAAGAAAATTTTAGATTTACGTGTGAAATTATTGTAATGAAAGAACGTATGATTCAAGATAAATTTTAAAGAATGTAGTTCAAACAGAGTCTAAGTTCGATAAGTATAATAACATGAGAAAAGAGGCCGCATTTTGTGACCATTTGGATTCTTAAAGGATAAGAATTAGAAGACGAGCGAAAATGTGGCCCCATGTTGGAGCGTCATTATATAAAAATTCATTTTAAACCAGATTCTTTCAACACAATAATTTCATACTTAATTATTTTTTTCTTATTTTTTAACCACACATTCTCTAAAAATCATTAGTATGTACTCATAGCATTTTTCTTTTAAAAGATATAACAAGGGTGAGTTTGAGATCCTACAATTATGTATCCGCAGCACACGATCCCTTGTAAAAGGTACATAAAAGTACTTTGATTTTTTTCCCAATTTTGTACGTTATGATGTACAGTAAAATATTTCAAAAGGAAGACAAGTTTGAACCGTTTACAGAAGTATTAGACTATTAGTTGGACTCCTTTTCCTTTTTCAACAGAATAGGAATCTGTAGCAGAAAAGATCTAAAAGGTCGTTGATGTCAGCCGCATATATTGACAACTTCTATTTGGCAGCTGTATATACTGGGCCCAATTCTGTGCACTCCAGTCTACTTCACTGTATGGATGGAGCTGGTAACCAGGTTCACCAGCAAAGCCATCACTGTAGATATATGTCAGCTTGGTGGCCAATTTGTCTCTTTTAGAATGAAATTTTTGATGCTTAAAGGTAACAGTTTTGGCCACTATCACGCTATCTCAAGGCATGCTTTAAGCTAAGAAGTCAGTGTCGAAAGGACCAAGCTACTAATACATAATAAATTACCTATTGAATTATCGAATGGACAAGTGACAGCCTCCGACCCCTAAGTTGGGGGTCTTCACTTGTCGATTCGATAAAAAATTTGGTAAATTATTAGGTACAAGTAGAATCTTTCGTGTCGAAATGGGGCGAGCTTGGAACCAAGCTGGGGCATGAGCTGTAATGAAGAAAAGTATAAAGTGAAATTGATATATGTCAATTTGATTCTTTATCCAACGAATTGAGTCAGTACTTTTGTAAGCAAACATGTGCAAGAGAGCCTATTGTCAGGAATTCTCTATCACTTGGAACCTTTTTTTGCCACCGTTTTTGACTTTCTGTTATCAATCGTTGGTTGAGATAGCTACAAATAATATGTACAACACAAGTATCAAACAAGAAAAATGCTAAGTGAACATAGGACACATAAGGGTGTTCACATATGTTCATGTAACACAACCCATCAAACAAATGTCTCAATACTCATTCCACTATATGGTCCCAACAGGACTACAAATTCGTAATAAAATCCAGTAAGCAAGTGTAAAAACTAAAAATGGGCTACCAGGCCGAGCCCGGGCCATAGGTTGGTCCACATTTAAAGAACCGTGTCAAACTGGACATTCCCGCTCAGTGGTCCATATGAAGCAGCAGCACACAAAGCAACCGCGTACATGTTGTTTCGTGTCAGACATTTGAGTCTATAGACCCATGTGAACGACACGAGCTACATTTAAAAAATGGGGGTGACTTACTACAGCTCTCTGGTCTCTGCTACTTCAAATCGAAGAGAGTCGTTTGCAATCCCGGAGATCAGATTTTTTATTTTCTAAAAGACGAATTTCTTCTTATAAATAGTTAAATACCATACACAATACTACTTAGAACCTGAAGATTTTACCTTTTATATGTGTTAACTTCACATGAACATTGAGGGCAAAGTTTAAGGTCCAGAGATCAAAGGGAAGGGGGGGAAAAGGGATTATTATGCTGATTAAATCAACTTATTCCCTTATTCGAATTCTTGATTTGATCAACCCAAATAAACCTATTTTCCTCTTTGAATGAATGTGCAAAGAACGTCCGTTTCCAGTTCATCAAACGGTACAACACCAAGTTCAACTTCAGTTACATACTATAGATGATAAGAGGGTGTTTGATGGAGATTAAAATTAGATTTTTAGTAGATTGTAATAAAAAAATTTGAAATGTGTGATTAAAAAGTTGTTGGACCCATGAAATATATGATTAATATAGATTATTTGACTTTGACTTAGATTAAAATTTGGTTTTAATCTGTACCAAACAAGGCCTAATATCCAGCTAATTAGAGTTTTATTTTATTTTATTTTTTTTTCTGTTGAGTGGAGAGTGGGAGGAAGAGGGGAAGCTGAACGATGCAACGTAATAAGTTTTATACAACACTTGCTCACATTTGAACATACATCACAAATACAACTGCATACACCGGCCTGCTTCAACCTCAGAAGGGCAGTAAGGACACTTGAATGGACGTGTACTATTATTTTTGGACAACTTTGTGATAGATTGCTTGCAGAGTACATGTCCACATGACAACAGCATTGGAGGGTTCTCTTCACTTGCCTGATCCCGACTCACAGGACAGACAAATATGGAATGGAACTGAAACTCTGTGTCCAAATCCACAGGCACGGGTAACTGTTTCATGGACTGCCATTCCTTTTTTTTACCAGTCATCACATTCACCAGCTTCAGAAGGGTCGGCAAACCCCGGACTCCGGCTGCAATCGTTACACTTAATGGGCTTTCATAGGATTGCCCTATAAGATGACAGAATTGCTGGGTGAGCTCCTCGGCCAATTTGTCCCAGTTCATAGGGGACAGTAGTTCAGCATATGGTGAGGAATCAAGTCTCCCAGCCCATAACAGACAAGCCATAAGCTTTTGGATTTCAGCAATATGACGGGCAGCAAAAGGAGCCAAAAAAGCTCTAGCATATTTTAGAGCTTCATCTAGACCGCCTTTTTGAAGGATTTCCACATACTGAAGGCGATGGAGTTTCAGTTCAATGTCGGATCCATTTTGTTCGAGTTTTTCATGGTTGGTAGAAGCCCAGTGTATGGCAGGCTCCAAGTTCTGTGATCTTATGGCTTCTAGTATCCGATACATTTCCAAGAAAGGAGATTTCTTAGCTGCAGCTTCTGGTTCCCTCGACTCGTCTACAAAACAATCACCAAGAATAAACTGGCCCTCCCGATAGAAATGATCGGCTATTATTTGGTTAACAGTATGTATATCAAAATCAATATTACGGTAAGCCTTTGATATATCAGGATTGAAAGATTTCTCGAGCAGCTTTGGATATTTGCTCAATGCACTGTTTAATTCTTTCTGGGTGCCTTCCAGCTTGCTAAGTGGAGCAACTTCTTTCAACTTTGCTTTTAGTTCACTTAGGATCAACTCGTGATTACTTTGGGTTGCAGAATCATGACCTGATTGCCTTGATAATGCTTGTTCTATTTCTTGCACAATCTGTTTGATCATTTCTAGAGACTTTGAGGATGATAACTTTTGCTTCTTTGTAACACGATCAAATGCATCTTTTATGGAGTTCAGCTCCATCTCTAAATGGAAAGTTCCTCAGTATAATTAGCTGAAGCGAAAACGGATGACTACCTAGAGGAATGGGTTAAAAGACTGTAAGACTCCTCATATAGAGTTGAGTTATTGAACAACCAAAATTAACCACAAAATGCATAAACTACCTCTTGGAGTTGTGCACAGAAGGAAAAGGAAGAAATGGTAAGCCATGAAAATTGAAGGTAGCGAACTTTTTCTAATTAACAAATATCAATACAACAAGAACAAAACAAGAACACTGATAAAGGTACAAAGCCCCCGTTTCACAACCATTATTTGAAAACTTTTTATTTTACATATTCATTTACAACCACATATTTACACTATAATATATTCTGCATATAAACCCAAAATTTTTCCTTACTTTTTAACTTCACATTCTCTTAAAAATTACTATTCAAAATATTATTTTTCCCAAATAATGGTTGTCAAACAGAAGCATAATATGAATTAAACAGTTTTTTGCATGACAAATATTATCATTATATGATTGATTATTATGGTATATGATTTACTTTCCACTGGTGAAGAGTAGATTTAACAAGTTGAAAGACTGATAAAAATGCACAAGGCGAGACAAGAAGAGCATTATTTTGATCATTGCAGAATAAAAAGAAAATCTAGAAAAAGCACAATTTGGATATTATATCTTGCCTATTCTTTAAACCAAACTACATGTATATAATAAATCATTCTAGGCATTTCAAACCAAACAATCAACTTGAAGTCCAAAAACTCAACATTAAGCACTTAGAAATAACAGGGCTGGAGGTCATACTGTATCTTAAGATATATGAGTTATATGTGAACTGTAGCGATACATAACCATCAAAGATAGCCAGCCAGTACTAAGTCAACCTGCACTAGAAAAGGACAACTTCATGTTTTTGTGTGTAATATAAGTGAATCGATAGGCATTTTGTTTGTTTCTTGATGCTGTGACGCAGTAAATTCGTTTGGTAACATTGTATTTGTGTTTGATGTGTTTTCATTTAACTAAAAGCGTGTGGAAACCTTGTCGAAGGCCACTGTTTTTTCACATGAATATTAGCATTTCATAATTCTTCCTTTAATTCCTTCAAGATTTTTCATACTCATACTTGAGGGATATGCATGCTTGCTTCTGTGTTGCTAACAATGATATATGCTTAACCGAGAACCAGCTATTAGCATCTTGACAACAAAAACCATCTCAAATTACATATGCAGGGTAGTCAACGAAATAAGAGCTGAATCATCAAATTTTTTTTTTTTCTAAAACCCGTTATCAACAAGCGCTGTTAAAGAACAATTTGATGCACACCCAAAATTACTTTCAAGCTAATCATTAAATGAGCTAAGCACCTCAAGGTGCCGAGGTGCCTCCTGAGGCAACCAATAATTCAAGCAAAATCAGCACTAAAGTAGAAATGGGTTTTACAATAACACCAATCAAATAGTTAACAGCACAAACTGAATCGATACAAAGCCATCCACCAATCAATTTTGAGGGAAAAAAAAAAAAAAAAGGTTCTTGAATCTGTCTTGAACCTATTTGGTGGTTCAATAAATACATTGAACGGACAACAAATATAAATTAAAAGGATGGTTAAAATCTGTCTGATTCATGTGAACACCAACTCAAGGCAGAATATTTTTCCACGTGCTGCTAAATATTTAATAACTATCCTTGTGATTTCAGAAATTTCCCATTCACTCCCAGTCTCACACTGACTAGGTATTGGGCAGGAAAGGCGACTAGTCTGCTCAGGCTACTATAAGCTCCTGGCACTAGCTAACACTACGTTACCATCAAAAGAGAGTGAAAATTATGGAAGATGTTCAAATAGCACCCTGCAAATAACTTGATGAATCTTTTCCTAATTTTGGGAAAATCTTAAAGGTCCAAAACACCAGACACCATGAATTAGTTTACACATTATTAGTAGGTATATCCTGAAGCAGGTTAGTATACTCCTACAATGTGCAATGACATTCATTCTGTTTTTTTACCCTAATAGACACACATGGAAAGTGGAGGTGTTATTTAATTTGGACCTTCGCAGTAAATACATTATTTGTAACATCAAATAGTTAATCGTTTCCCAAAGTTCGCCTCAAAAACAACAAGTGATATATTTCTGACAGAATTTCTACTTAATATGGAATAATCAGAGAGAGAGGGACTTGAGTTAATTAAAAGCAAAACTCCTCTCCTTTCTTCCATTTCCTTTTCTTATCCTTGATTTTGTCATGCCAAGTAAGATCACATTCAACTCTGAAACAACAAAATATACTTCACAGACCAACATAATATATTTTTTACAACTTTTGTAACACCATTAATCAGCATCACGTGCTAGAGCCTCAAAAACACCCTACCACCACCTGCGTCCATGTTTTGATCAAAAGGAATTCTGTTTTGCGTGAAATCATACCTCCAACAACACTTCAATACCCCCAATTGATTTGTGGCGTCAGATTGATCATTTGAAGTCTGAAAATTCAAATAACGAGCAAAGTGACATTCCCACTTAATCAGAGTATTCATTCAGAAGTCCAAGGAAACATCCCTAGATGTACGATACAAGCAAACTAAGCTTCCAACAATTAAAAGGATCTAAGAATGAATCCAAATATCTTCTTCAGGGTCAGGAGAATATTCAATTTTACAGATGATAATTCCAAAAATCCCAGATCTCCAAGGCACGTTTGAAGTCTCAATTAAATTTGTATACTTGTAATTTGTTGCAGCCTGCAAAATTGCGGACTTAGTACTTCGCAGCACAATGGTAAATCTAGTTATTTTAGGGCATTTGGCATGGCTTTTGAGAAGCCAAAAGGAAATTCAAAAGTTGTTTTTGAATCCATTTGACTAATTTGATGAAAGTCCTTCTTCTAGTTAGAAGAGCTTTTAGAGGAAGTAGATTCAACGTGGCTTCCTCTAAAAGCACTCTCCGAATAGGAATAGGAAACTCTTTTATAAATTAGTTTCCAAAGAAAAATTAAAGTTGTTTCTCCCTTCTATAGAAAGCAAAAGCAAAAGGTAGAATTTACCATTGTTTTTCACTGTTCACATTGTAAGAAGATCATAATTGGTTACAATTACACATGAAAGATGGCAGAATAAAACTCATAATTAATTAACAAACAAACAACTACAGACAGCAGTGGTATCCATTCGACTAAGCTAACAAAAAAGCTATAAATTTAGAAGCGTGCTTATGGTTACCTGCACAAGATTAGAGCATTAACACATTAATATCAAAAAGTGCTTTCTCTCAAATAAAAGGCTCGAAAATGTCCAAGAAATAAAAAAGCATGACAAATGAAGTCCCAAAAAACAGAAAATTTCTAAGAATTAAGATGATAAACAAAATTATGAATGTTGCATGAATATACCAGGTTAAAGGAAATTGCAAAAATGATTTCTTAGATCGAAGAAAATGAAGTTGATTCAGCAGTTCCACAAATTTCAATAATTTGGAATTAATTTACACCAAATAATACACATCCATAAATATAAATGAAACAGGATTTTTAGTTGCTTACCTGAGAAAGAATGTAGAGAAATGCAAAGATGATCTGATTTGATGGGGACAGTGTGCGAAAACCTTGGTCACAAATGGTGAGAAACAGTTCTGCCTTGAAAGGTTTGGGATTTATACGCCTATGGATGGGCTGCACTTGGACAGGCCCAGAACTAGAAAATATTTGGCCCAAAATAATCAACAAGTACCTCCATCTGGCTAGTGGATACTAACTTGGAAAACAACGTGGATGGCAAGAATTTCGATTCCAGCTCGTCCCACGTTGTCTATGTTCGAATGTGACGGAGAATGCCGTGTCAAATGATAAACGGGATAGGGATGAGAACATGGTCCCCTATCCCGTACATGTACCCTTCTAGTCCTGTCTTCTGTCATTTCAAATAGAAAGTTTTTATACGAGCATATTTAAATATATTGAAATAAATCAACCTTTAAATGTATAAACTCTATTAAATCTACTTATTAAATTATTAGAACAAGTGTCGATAATTAGTTACTTTTATTTATGTTTTATATTTAAAACAAATATAATGCTATGTCTTTGTATAAATATTTTTTAGGGACATCGTTACTTACCAAGAGTACTCTTGAATGGATTTTTCAATAAGTTTTAGAACAAGTATATACTTCTTTTTTTTTTTTTTTTTTTCCCAGGGTTTGAGGCTGAACAGCTCGTGGTTCGTTTATCTGCAGCTCTTATGTATCTATAATTGTATTTTTTTTAATTTATTTTTTGTTAGAGAACAGTTGTTTAATAATGAGCGACACTATTTTTGTATCGGTTTACAGTTCTATTTACATTTCCAATTTTTTTATTTTTATTTCTTGACTTGAGTTTTTCTGCAACTTTGCCTGCAAATTCAATTCTTTCCGCAAGGGTACATTGTCAGTTTTGCGACATTGGTCTATTTGTATGCAATCATCATTGCTTAAGTCATTATTTTTAACTTCTAGTTGTGTGTCTTAAGTATTTATATCCTTTTAGTAATTTGTTTCCTTAACTTTCTGCAATTTCTACATGTTCTTGAATGTCTTGTAGATGGATTGATTTCAATGCACTTCTGTTAGTGTATATAGGCAAGTTAATTTTATTTTTCTTGCTCAAAAATTGGAAAATTTTGTAGACCGAGGTTGGATTGGATGTGTGCAGGGTCTTGATCACCTGGAATGATTTGTGAGGGTCTTTTGGTTTGATGTAAGCAATAATGGAGAACTTAGCGCAGTTGGAAGTGTTGTGTGAAAGGCTTTACAATTCACAAGACTCTGCAGAACGAACTCATGCTGAAAACACCCTGAAATGCTTTTCGACAAACATTGATTACATTTCGCAGTGTCAATATATCCTGGATAATGCTTTGACTCCATATGCATTGATGTTGGCTAGTTCGAGCTTGTTGAAGCAAGTGACTGAGCATAATCTCTCCTTGCAGCTCCGCCTTGATATCCGTAATCTCTCGTTCATATTTTTTTAGTACAATGTTATGCTAATAAAAGTGCATATACTATTATATATTTGTTTATTTCACTTCATTTAATCTGAGGATTGTTAGCATGAGCGTGATTTGAATTTAGTTACTCACTATTTTCTGTGTGCTTGATCACACCGGCATCATTAGAAGCACAACCTTGGTGCAAGAGAACGAACTAATGTTTGTCTACATTTTTACGTATTATTTAACTATCCTCATAAATTTATTGTTTTGGACTTTCTTTGAAGGAAATTACCTTGTAAACTATTTAGCAAAGAGAGGTCCGGAGCTGCAGCCCTTTGTGATTGGATCTCTAGTTCAGCTTCTATGTCGAATTACCAAATTTGGATGGTTTGATGATGATAGATTTAAAGATCTGGTTAAAGAGTCGATTAACTTTTTAAATCAGGTAATATGTTTTTATGCATGATGAAATAATGTTATGCTGATGCAAAATTTCTGCATTCTTGGAAGTAGCATCTGTGTGCATGTTGTCTGGCCCTTGTTATGCTCATGCAGTCTATCTTTTTCATTGCTATATGTTATGTCTAGCTCTTGGAAGTGAAGTCATGAAGTGCTTGTGTGTCTTGAATTTTGCTTTAAGAACAACAGTTACTGTCCAAGGTTCATGCACTGCATCTTGTTGTTTAAGGCTTTGTATGGCTGTTGTACAGTGACTAATAACAAGTTATTCAAAGCAAGGTGAAGCCTTTGGTTTAGCAACGATGGGAAATACTCGTTACTGGAAAAACTATGATTTTTAACTTGTGTCGTTTAGGAAGGAAACCTAGATTAACTGAGTACTTATTAAGTATTACGGTTGGCAGGCACTTGTTATTAATATTATATTTTGATTGTCCCAACTTAGAAGGCATGTTATATGATGCATTTTCTAAAATGAATTTTCAATAGATTTGTGATGAACTTTTGAAATTTATTTTTGAACCTGACTTGGTTTCTTGGTTATACTGATTTTGAGTTTTACGGACTGGTTGTTTATGTGAATTCAAGCAAGTAAAAAATTTGCTGAATATACCTGGCACATTTTGCACAATCTGTTTAGTTAACTACTATGAAAAACTTGGTTTCATCTTGCTGTTCTATTATGCGTTCTTAATTAGAATCAATTAATGACCTTTGGTGCTGCATAGTTTTATTATCAAATGTTGACATCGTCTTAAAACACTTGCCATTTCACTAAAAGATAAATATTTGGGCATTATCTCGATGTATTTCTTGGAAGGGGAAAAATATATTCACATAATCGAAAGTACTGGCTTTATTTAGTGGGGAAAAATTGATCCAATTTCTTTAAAATTCGATAAAATTATACTTTTTTACCAAGAGCATGTTGGCAATTAAGGGGCTTTCTTATAAGCCTTTGGGCCATACGAATTGTTTGGACCAAAATTCACACAACTAAGTTTGAACAACTTATCATCATCTTTGTCATCTTCATTGTTTTTATATTGGAGAAGCCTGGCATGAATTTTTGGATGTATTGTCGGATGATTCTTTACAATGCCAAACAAGTTATCACAGCTATCGTATTTATTCTTTTAATCATCATTACCACCATCTCTATATTTCCTTTATGAAGAGAAAAATTGTCATTAGTTGATCCCACGTTTTACCTTTATACCCGCTTTACCATCAAAATCATATCTAAAGCAGGAAAAGTAAACAAAAAATAGATACTGTAAATAGGAATATCTGAATATAATGGAATTTGCACGATGAAGCTCTCTAAGAACTTTCCTAAGTTAAAGAGAAGTTACACTTATTCCTGTAGTGCATGTCTGTTTTTGCCTGTCCTGTAGTTCTACTTTTGAGTATCCTTTGGATTTCTATTAGGTGCTTTCTATAAATATTTTTGAAAACTTGTTTTTGTTTTTGTTCCATGGGAAGCTTGAAATATATTAATTTCTTTTTGGATGAATTAGCATTTTTATGTTCAGTGATGGGCACTCTTAATCTTTTTTATATGAATGCTTTAGTTTGCACGTGGACATGTTCAGTCTTTTGGGCTTTATACAACTATCTTTTGGGCTGTATACAACTTCTGTTTAAAGTGTCTCTATTATTGTGCTCTGTTGCTTCATAAAAAAGTTTAACTTGGTTCTTTTAGAGGTCAGCATGCTAATGCTTGCACATTCTTTCTGATAGTGTTTCTAATTATCAGGCAACAACAGATCACTATGCTATTGGTTTAAAGCTATTAAATCAGCTTGTCTGTGAGATGAATCAGGTTGGTCTCATTTAACACTCAATGAAGTTTTCATTTAGCCCCGTTTGACAACCTTCAAAACAGAACTCTTTTTTCTCAAACTCAGTTTCACTACACATTTTCATAATAAAATATTCTGCATCTAAAATTCGAAAGTTTTTCCTATTTTTTAACCGCACGTACTCCAAAAAACAATCACTATCCCAAAACTCATTTTCCCCCAAAAATCTCATTTTAATGGTTGTCAAATAGGGGCTTAGTGAGAATCAGAAACTGAATGTCATAGATGTACTAAATGGGCAACTTTAGAAATCTGGTTATCATGGTAATCAGCAACAAACCCCGTGAAATCACAATGGCATTGTAGTTTTTTCCCTTGAGAGCTAGAACGGTCTCATACTTCTGTCTCTCCCCCTCTTCGTTTCTTAAGATTCTCTTTATCTAAAACTTACTTGATGCCTTTTGACTGTCTATGCTCAGCCAAATCCTGGATCGCCTTCAACACATCATAGAAGGATTGCCTGCTCCTTTAGGGATCAATCTCTCTTCCAAATTTTCCAGATATCTCTAACTTCGTTGCATCAACTGAAAAATGATGGTACTGTGTTGGCTATTGTTCTCATTCTGCTACAGTGCTAACTTATTGCGGTAATATATATGCTTTTGGCTCTGAGTTTGATAGTTACTATATTACCATATGCAGCCATCGACCGCTTGCGAGAATTGGCACTATCCCTTTCTCTGAAATGTTTGTCTTTTGATTTTGTTGGGACATCAATTGATGAAAGTTCTGAAGAGTTTGGTACTGTTCAGGTATAATTTGTTTGATTAACAAACGTGTTATGCAGAGTTAAAGATATGAACAAAGTATCCATATAAACAAAGCGTCTGTTCTTATGTTAGTTTTTCCAGAGTTAAACACACTACACATTAAGCATAAAGAAACATTTTGTTTTATTGGCTAGTATATTCTTTCTGCAAATTGTTGCACAGACTAACTTGCTATGATTTCACAGATTCCATCTTCTTGGAAGCCAGTCGTAGAGGATTTTTCTACACTACAGATATTTTTTGATTATTATGCACTCACAAAGCCACCCATGTCAAAGGAGGTTCGTTTATTTCATATTCTTTGTAAGCATATTTATAGTCTTCTACTTATAGTTTTCTATTGAATTCGCTTCTGTCAGTACTAAACTTAATTGGCTTTTATTAGCAAACGTAAAAATTCATAACAACAAAATCCATGTATAGGAAAGTGCTATCTCTTGACTATGTTTGTGAACTGGCATGTGTGGGACCTTCAAATGTGTTGTGTTGCGCATTAAATGGCTGGTGTAGTCTGCATTGATCCAAAAATATAGGTCAGCCGTTAGAAATGAGATTTAAAAGATTAAGCAACTAGTGATTAACAAGAGGAAATAAGCTCTGTGCTAGTTCACTTCATGTTTAAAATTTATAAACTTGATCTCTCCTCATTCTGTTTGTTGTTTCTATTGGGTTTCCGAAGTCACGATGCTTGGCAGTTTTTAAGGGCTTCAAGGAATGCTACAGGGTATTACTACTTGGAAACATTTTGTTGTAGGGTGACACAACCCTTCTTATTCCAACTCTATTATTGATTTCAATGTTCTGACTTGAAAATTATGGTTCTGTATTTCTTATACAGATTCTAATATTGACTGCTATTTTATATGTTGTGCATTTTCTCTAAGTGTGTTAAATGAATTAGTATCACTATCATGTACTAGATATTCTTAAGGACACTGCATGATATATGTCATTTGGCTATGTTCCTAATTTTTCCTTTTTCTTTGTTTCTTATTTTTTTTTTTGGTTAAGTCACTGGAGTGCTTAGTGAGGTTGGCTTCTGTGAGACGCTCTCTTTTCACAAATGATGCTGCTCGTTCTAAGTTTTTGGACCATCTAATGTCTGGGACCAAAGAAATATTACGAACAGGGCAAGGTATGTGGGCCACTAGTTGTTTCAAATTTATTCTGACTGTAACTTTATATATTTAATTTTGTTTCTTGATGTTTTCCTTTCTGCCAACCCAAGTCATTCCTTTATAAATAATGTGTTGGGACTGGAATCAGGTCTTGCTGACCATGATAACTACCACGAGTTTTGTCGTCTCCTGGGACGCTTCAAAGTTAATTATCAGGTATTCAATTCATATTCTTCTGACATGTTGCTACTGTTATGTTTGGTTGTCTATTTAATCTTCATTATTATTGCTTCTCGTGTATTTATGTATACAATTTACGATGTGCTACGTTATTTGATATTTAGTTTTCTGTTTATAAGCCCATGACATGCAGTAAGCATAAGTTTGGAATTTTTTATTTTTATTTTTAATGTTTGAAATATGGTTTTACCTTTTTTGATCTTGTACAGATTGTTTGCCTTTTGGTTCCTTTCTTATTATTCCTTTCACAGATTTACAGCAGGGAGGAGAGGTCTCTTTGGTTTTGTTGGAATTTTTTAGTGAATAACGTTGGCTTGTTTTTCATTCTATCTCTTTTGTTATGGGCATATGGGCTTATGTATTTGTAATAAATAGCGACGAGAACAAAACCCACATCAGATGTAGGAAAAATCATCCATACTACTATAAGGAATTCCTATTACGCTAATGAAATCTTACTGCAGTTTTAGAATTAACACAATATAGGGTTCTAACACATCCCCTCTGGCTGGATCATGTATGTTTAGTGCTCCAAGTTTGTTACAAATAAATTGTACAAACAAACACCCTAAGGATTTTGTTAGCAAATTTGCCAACTGTTTTTTGGAATTGATTTAATGGATTTAGTACAAATGTTTCCTGGAAAAGCTATTTATGGATTTAAATATCAATCTATATGCTTTTGAACATGATGCTATATGAGTGGCACCTTTATTAACACGACATAAATTCATAGACTGAGTAGTAATGAATGCCCAGATTCTATAGCGCGTGCTTCAACCATAACAACTCACTATTGATCTCACTCAGCACTAGACTTTTTGAGTGTTCACTTTGATTTCTTCAGCTTCTAAAACATTGGTTCTGTTTGGTGGATTTGGTTGTAAAAATTCTGATTATTGCTTTTTAGTGATGCACGTGTGATCTACTTGCTGGTGCCATATAGATTTATCACTTAACTAGAGTGGGAAGTTAATGTCGATAAATATAGCGTAGAAAACGTATTAGTCTCTTGACTAGAAAATTCTGTTTACTGTGAATGTTATAATCTCCGTTGAGAAAGAACAGGGAATTCTGCTGACAAAAATGTGGTAAACCATTAATACGAATCTTCTCAATAAACAAATCTAAAACTGAGAATTGAAGAAAACAAAAATGTATATAGGCGCAAAGTTGTTTAGTGGACCTCGTATACTTTGTAATGCAGTGTCGGTGCTGCCCTGCTGTGTCAATCCATATGATAGCTGATGTTGGATCATCGTTCTGTCAATAGATGTAAGATAACTATGAAAAAGAGAGTAGAATGTAGATTCAGAATTGAAAGTATGAAAAATTAGACTTGGTTCCTTCCATTCCTTATGCGAAAAACATCCATGGAAAAAATGCAGGGAGGAAAATGGTAAAGCTCCGAATTAGTTGAGAGTGCTATTAGAAAAAAATGAGAATTCTATTTTGGTGGTCAAGAGAATCTTAGTGTTTTTACCATTATTCCTCTCCCTTTGCTCTTGCATTCAAGCAACTTATATAGGCTATTTGAAAATTTCTATTATTTTAGTATGTAGAATGCTGTGCTTCAATGCATATACACATTTCTGTGTTCTTTTCGAAATTTTCTACCCTGGGGTTGTGCTGCTGCTCTTGGGAGCTTTGACTCAAAGTAGCTTCTCACCCCATATTAGTCTTTTGTTTTGTCTGAATAACTCCTGTATGTTCTAGTCAATGATATAATTATTAAGTATGACTATCTGTGAGATGAGTAAATTTGACCATGTGCAGCTGTCAGAACTTGTGACTATGGAAGGCTACGTTGATTGGATACGTTTAGTTGCAGAATTCACATCTAAATCTCTGCAATCCTGGCAGGTATGTGGTCGTGAAGAAACTTTAACTGATTTTCACAATTATTTGCACAATGCCCTTTAGCTGAACAGCATGAAAGGACGTTGATCCGGTGTTTGAATGTGAAGATGCCTTAAAATTCAGCTATATTTTATTTTTCCTTCTGTTTTTCTTTTCATTGTGGGATGTGGGTGCACTGAAGTTTCAGGTCCCAAATGTTTATTAAGTCTATTTCTTCTTTCAGTGGGCCAGCAGCAGTGTGTATTACCTTTTGGGGCTGTGGTCTAGGTTGGTGAGTTCTGTACCGTATCTGAAGGGTGATGCACCAAGCTTGCTTGATGAATTCGTGCCAAAAATTACTGAAGGTTTTATCGTGTCGAGATTGGATTCTGTGCAGGTATAGTTCTGGCATATTTATAACTGGACTCTGAATAAGTTTCTGGCACCAATATTTCCTCTTGTTTCAACTTGTCATTATAGGCTGGGCTACCTGATGATATTTCGGAGCATCCACTGGACAATGTTGACCTCCTTCAAGATCAGCTGGATTCTTTTCCATATCTTTGTAGATTCCAGGTTGCATTTAGACATGCCTTTTAATTTTTTTACAGTGTTACTTCTTTATACTTATTTTCTTCTCTTTTTTCCCTAATCAACTTTCCTTTTCCTTTTGACCTATATAAATGCTTATTATTTCAGTATGAAAGCAGTAGCATGTTTATTATAAATATCCTGGAGCCCATCTTACAAGTATACGTGGTATGCTGAATTTTCTATCAAAAACTGATACATTTTCAGCTACATTCCTCGTGACCCCCCAAAAGACAAATCTTTGGTCTTTTTTCACTTTCTTGCTTAATAGGAAAGAGGTCAGCTCCAAACAAGTGATAATGGTGAACTTTCTGTGGTTGAAGCCAAGCTTGCTTGGATTGTACATATAATTGCAGCTATCTTAAAAACAAAGCAGTCTGTTGGATGCAGGTGAACATAATGTTTTGATTTTCTTCCTACTTATGTACACCTCAATTAATTTTGTTTTATACTAATGATATCATGTCTGTCTGTCATGCAGTGTGGAATCACAAGAAGTAATTGATGCAGAACTTTCAGCCCGTGCTTTACGATTAGTAAATGTTGCCGATAGTGGGGTACACAGTCAGGTAGACCAGCAGGAGAAGATAACCTTTAATTTGAGATAGCTTTGAAACGTTTGATGGAAATAAGTTCCATGCTTTCTAATGCTCTTCAATTTGTATTACCCAATCAGGTGGAGAAGAAAACCCTATTAGAACGGAAATCCTCTCCTTTTTATTGCTCTTCTATTTGTACATTGCATATATTTGATAATATTTTGAAGTGTTCAGCCAACTCCATCCTAGTAAACATCCCACAGACTGGTTTTTCTTCCAGGAATTTTACGTTTAGCTATAATTTTCTCTCAAAATTCTGTGAAGCCCAAACATTGTTCTTTCTTCGTGAAATTATTTTCTTGGCATTCACTCTCTCTTCTTTGTTGTGAGTGATTTTCTCATTTTATCATTAGGTAACAAAAAAGTAAGAAATTTGTGCTAATTTCAGGGCCTCCAGTACCTTTATTTAAAGTTTTTCATGGAAGATATGTTTATCTTACTTTAGTAGATTGTATCTGAAAAAAGTCCCCTTAATATGTTTAGTGGAATGACTGAAGTGAACTTATTCAATTATGGCTGATTTGCAGAGGTATGGTGAATTAAGTAAGCAAAGACTTGATCGTGCAATTCTCACATTTTTCCAGCATCTCAGAAAGTCTTATGTTGGCGACCAGGCTATGCATTCATCAAAGGTGATATTTCTCTTCTCGTTAAAGAGAGATCAATTTGTTGTGCATACATTGAACCTCTCTCTTTGATTGCAGCAGTTGTATACCCGATTATCGGAACTTCTTGGGCTTCATGATCACCTTTTGTTATTAGATTTTGTTGTTCGAAAAATTGCTACAAACCTCAAGTGCTACACAATGGTGATGTTTCTACTCTTGCATCTTTTTGTTGAGGTTGTTTTGGGGGATTTGTTATCTCTATTTGTTTCTACATGCAGAGTGAGGAAGTTATTGATCATACCTTAAGTCTGTTCTTGGAGCTGGCATCTGGGTTTGTTACCTTACATAGTCTTTTGAAGTATATAATTAGGTTAATGTTTTTTGTGAACTTGAGAAACTAGTACAAAAATTCAACCCCCCCCCCACCCCCCCACAGTTACGTCACTGGAAAG
>CAIGRL010075730.1:0-14426 GCA_903798325.1 Fraxinus xanthoxyloides | reverse complement strand
AAATTTTCTCCTCCATGCCCGCAACACATCCTCCATACGTTTAGGCAACACCCAATCTATATGCTGAGAAGCCAAAATAGAAAATTGATTTCAACCACACACACACGGAGTGATTAGAAGAAATTGACAAAATAAAGAAACCTTTTTTGTTTCTCTACGATTGGTAGAATAAATGAATTTAATAACCATTTACTTGGCCAACTTTGAGGTACCTTTTAGGTGGATCCCATGTGTGAAAAATGGTGTTAATTAATCCTTGTCAAGAGATGAGCACAACAGTATATTAAGTTGGCTATATAGATAATTGAGTGAATTGTAACAAGTCTTCAAAGTGCCCATGTTGGTAAGCTTTAATGTGTCCTTTATATATGACAAACTTTGACTAGTTTATATAGTGTTTCACTTTACTTATTAGATATAATTTAATAAATCTCCCGAGCTACAACCTAGCTAAGGTTAGCTAGCTTAGCAGCCTCAAGACTGGTGCTTCGACATCATGGGCTGTCTGGGTTCCAACCGCACATCGAATAGGTCTCTTTAGAGGCACACTTTGCACATAAGCACCCTTGCAAGGGTCATGGCCATCATATTATGATGCGATCTGGACTGTGTATATTTCATCCCCATCTGAAATGTCGTGATCTAATGGCTAGATTGATCTATGCCAAAAAGTGCAACAACTAATCCTCCCCGACATCCACATCTATTGTCTTCTACAGATTAATGGAAACTTACAATACAATCACAAGATCTATAGAGATCATACCTATTGAGGCACTTGGTGCAATCAGTGTCTTTGAAAATGCAGAGGAGTTCAGTTGGTGCTGCTCAGCATTTCCCGTGAAGTAGTTGGCATCCTTAAGCTCTACAAATATGTTATTAGGAGAAGCAACACAAATCCGAGGAGTGACTTCAGTGCTTCATCTAGGACGAATACTGCTCCAGTTAGAGCAAATGATATAATTTCCACAAAGCATAGGATAACCATACATAGCTATATAATCTGTAAAAATATCAGCCACCTCAGTCCAAATGGATAGTGGTTGTATAATTTCAGGTGCCCATCTGAAATGAACTACAAGAATTGAGCTGAGGATGTTTTAAGTAAGTTATCAACAGATCAAGAATCTTTGCTTGAGCAGAACAGAAATACAAAGCTAAACTTCCATTTAAAACATAACACAACTTTCTTCTTTTTCTATTGGGTACCATTTATAATAGACTTGTGGAGGGTTCAATTGTATTATAACAATTAAATCTTCTTCAGTCATAGATGGATGAACTTCGAATTCAGTCTCTAGCTAAATCATTTGCTATAGAAGTCCGCCCCAACGCAAGTTTCTGTCTAGGAACCCAAGTATCAGTGAAATGTAACGGATTGCCAAACCACCAAGTTGTTTACATCAAAGAGAAGAAGGTCTCCAGTTTCAGTAAGCCTGCAACAGATTCCCCAGTAGTGTTTGCAAAGCACGCCCAGGTGTCATCAACATCTCTCAGTACCAAATCTATTTCTGAAGCGAGCTGCAACTTTCATTGTTTCTAACCAGATTGTATTGATTAGCAAACTAGACAACTGGCAGGAATCCATCAGTGGCAGTACTACCTCTTTGTTTGTTTAATGAAACAAAGATGGCAAAAAATGATAAGTTTCTGAATCTGAAAAGCAGTAGAGTCCAGAGGCCAGAGGATGTGTATCACTGATGAGCCATCTGTAAACAAGTGCAAAACTAGTTTCCGCATCAACAGGTGATTGTGGAAACTAATAAATTTAATTAGATTTTTCAGAACTGTTTGCTTCCTTATTGAGTTGTCCCTGACTGAAACAACATTGAAAATTTGTCCAGTCCGAAGCTCAGTTATTACAAGTGTAAACATAGAAATCTTATTACTGCTGATTATCTACTTTATCAAGACAGAGAATTAAGTACCAAATAATGCTGTCCACTCTCCAAGAAACACGTGATAATGGAATCAACTGATAAGGATGAGGTGAAAATATTGGGTTTTCAGCATTTGAATTACTAACCTCTAACCATTTAAATTCGTGACTGAACCTGGGAAGAAGGCTGCAATAGAGGAAAGGGCATGGTTCTTCCTAACTAGGAGATTAATATAGCCGGTATTAATTTGGGGTACTAAAGTGAAGTGGTCAAATTGACCTCAAAGAGTCATGGATGCAGGGAAATGGTAATGCAGAGGGTCCATCCGACCACCTTCACTTCAGTGCCTCAAATTAGTATTTTCTATAATAATCTCCCAGTCATTGAAGAACCAAACCCTTTTGCCCCTTGCAGCCCTGTTCCCATGTCAGTTACAATTTCAGTGGTGAGGTTGGTAATTTTACAAATGTTCAAAACCCTCTATTTCCACCAATAGACACCACCACCGCAGCCTCCTTACAACCCCAGTCGCAGTAACTTAAGTACCAAAGGCTGCCACCACTATACCTAGTGGCCTGTCTGCCACCACTACCAAAAAACACCCCCCATAAGCGGATAAGCCTCTAGCCACAGCTGCGCCACCTTCGAGATGTTTCAAAGCAAAACAGTGACAGAACAAAAAAAAAATAATAATAATAATAGAGAGAGACCACAAATCTCAGACACAAACCATAAAAAAGGTAATAATACATCTATGAAACCATCTAATCCCTAAATAAAAGACATGATTTTGAAGGATTCTAGAAACTCAAATCTTCACAAGCAGAGCAACAAACAGTGTAGTAAAAAGTTGAGAAACCAAAAATCAGTACCGCACAGTTCGAGCGCTAGGGTTATGCTACAAGTACAAAACTCATTACAAAATGGTTGACAAAGTGGCCACATGGCGCCCCCCTATTGGCGGGGCGCCTTCTGCCGTAGGCGTCCCGCCTTCTGCCGTAGGCGTCCCACCAATAAGAGGTGTCACGTAGCCATTTTGTCAAACTTTCTGTACACAATTTTGTAGAAGAACAATTATCCACCAAGGGAATATTAGTGCTTCAATCTGGTACTAAGCTGCCCAGTCCAGAATTCTGTACAGAAACAGAGGTTAACTCCTCTTTTGTCCAGCATCGGGTTTTGAGGTTGAGTGGAGTTGAAAAACTTGTTTTATCAGTATGTAGCAATTGAAAAAGAAATTAACACCGTTTGCTGACTGAAAAAATAATTACTGCAGGTTCAATGTCGGTGGCCTTTTCTCCCGGTGAGTAGAGATTTTTTATCAAAATCATTTTTTTTATGTAGATTTTTTTAGTAAAATAATTTTATACCTAAATTTATGATATTTCCTACTTTTAATAGTACATTCTAAAAAAAAAAAAAAAAAATTGTCCCAAATTTAACAAACCATAATTAGGCCGTAGAAACTAGGACATGTGAAATCGAATGGAAAAGGGGTGCTTCAGATCAATCAATCCCCCGTCATTCGTACATCAATAAATGGAGCACTTGTTTATGGTCAATGAGCATAGATTAATTAATCGATATGATATATGATTTTTGTGCTTGTCAATCTATATCCCAAATTCCAAATATAAACAAATTCAAATTTGAAAAGAATCTTTTTAATTCTCGAAGAATGTGGAGCAAAGGAAGTCAGTAGAAGGTTTATTAATTGCATATAATATTCGAATGCGAAGATAAAAAATGCTTCGAGTTATCTTCGTTTGTAATATCCATTTCTTTGAGGTCTCCAAACGATAATATCAGCCACTGGTCCATATCGAGGTGCCCATCTGAATCCAACTTCAAGAATTGAGCTGAGGATGCTACATTAATTGATTATTGGTAAAAGAAAGCATTAACAACATTAAAAAAATACGAGATGTCTGTTTTTTCTCAATGTCAACTTCAAGAATTGAGCTCAGGATGCTTTCAATGTAGCCAATAATTGATTGGATTGTGACGATGGTATGTTGCACCCAAAATAGAAGAACAAATTTAAATTTGATAAAAAAAAATCCACTTAATCTGAAGCAACATAATATGCAAGTTAATTAAACAAACTAATATAAGAATTTGAATATAATGACAAAATTTTGATACAAGATGAAAGAACAATATGCAGAATGATGTATAATCCCAACCGAGCATGGAGAAATTTCGTTGACAGGGTTGAAAAATTTGTGGAAAAAGAATTGATGTCAACAAATTTGCCAACACTGATTTAATGACTAAACCTTCCTTCTTGCAGCATAAATCTGATAGAAGACGACGATAACGTTAGTGCTGCATTTGAAGTGGAGAACTTCAAGGTGATCATTTAATCAAGGATAAGACAAGATCTGTCTCGGGGGAGGGGGTTGAAATTAAGTAGCTCATATAAAATATCACTACTCTCAGAAGAGATCCCGTAGAATAGGGGGAGTTCATGAACAATGCGACTATAGTATACAAACATCTACTGTGATATGCCTTTCGTGCAAAAACGAGAAAAAAGGTCTATGGAAGAAAAATTCACTAGCAGATATGATTTACTCCATTCACATCAACATAGAGAACAGCATATCTATCCCCCATTGATGAATCATAACAAAAGTTTCACTAATCAAAAGAAAGTAAGAGCTAAGAATCAAGTTGTGTTAGATCTTCCACTTAAGGTAAACCAATGAGAGTGGGAAAAGGGGATTCATATAACAGACTTCAAATTTATTATGAATAACGTTTATTTTGTCGTCATAAATAAAGCTCTAGTTCAAAAAGTTAATACAGGGAAGGACTTTCCCAAGTGTAGCGCCCCTACTCACATCAGTCGTGGGAGGATAGCATGTGGGACAAGGAACGTAGATTGGATTTAATGAGGACGTCATATATTTGAATGCAGGAGTTTGTAATGCCTCATCCTACACACATCTTAGTAGAGTAGGGTGGCTGAATTATAAGAGCTTGGGTAATTCCAGTTGGCCAAATATTGAATTTATTTCTTATGCACTACACCAAGAAAGCATCTATTGGTCTTGTAATATTCTACTGCATTATGGGATAATACATACGCTATTACTGCCTGTTATGTTCATGCTGCATGAAGCATCAATACAAGAATTCAAGTTATGTACTATTTTCTAATAACTTGTAATTATATAATTATAGGCGGCTACATGTCAAATTGAAGACCATAGAAGAAAAATGTCTGTTTTTCTCAGATTTCACAAGGAATGTAAATGATAACACTAGGAATTCTAAACTTGCTCGAAATCATTACCACGTATAAATGGGGTCAGTCAAAGTTCTATTCATCATGCAAATGTAGATATTATATCTCACCCTATGATAATCACCTCTGGATCTCTCTCTGAGATGCAATGAAGTTTTGTCTATCTATTTACACACACCAGACACAGCATAGAGCATGTGGATCTGTGGGTCCAGAAGAGAATGAAGAGGTGACCAACCAGAGGGTTATAATTGTTGACCTTATCTATTCTCACATCCAGCAATATGTTTGTTGCTTGCAGTTTAAGTGGACCCATGGACTACAACAGTTGGCAGACAAGTCAATGTCCCAAATATCAGGATGCAATGTTCTCAAACCTTGGAGGTTGCACTAATTAGATTTAACATTTAACATCCTCCACGAAACATTAGTTTCCTATGGGATAGATATGAGAAAAATGCACATGCTATCATGATCTAATCAGGTGGAACAACATGAATCTCGAAATTTCAGACTTAGTTTACTAACATGCACAACCAATTTAACAGGGGCATGAGTTGAAGAATTAAGAATTATCTATATTACAATTTTACTGTTTTATGTTTTAGAAAATAACTAAAAAGTAAGAACTTAAAAATAGAATAATATAACAAAACATCTTCATGTATGACAATGAGAATGCTGGGTTGAGCAATTGATCAGAAGCTTACTCAAGTTCATATATTGAAATAATGCAATGATGAGCTCTTATAGGATATCTTCTTCCTCATCCATCTCATCGAGAATAACATACTTTGATGGTGAATTATCTGCTGATATACTTCCCATTCCATCTGCACTTGTGTCTCCCTTCTGCAACTTATGGTACCTGAGAGGGGGGGAAAAAATAAATAAAAATCAATGTGTTTGCCAAGAAGTGACAAAAAAGCATAGACATTTTTAAGATAAGAAAATTACTGAAACTACTTCCAGAGTAGAAGAATTCAGATTAACATGTTCAAAAAAGAGTATCATGCTTCACTTTCAACAAATAGCCAATTGTAATGTCAGATTTTGGATCTATCTGGGGGAAGAGAAAACTGAAGGGGTTGATTCTTTGTTCTTCATATGCCAGCGTCAAAGATGTAAATGTTTCACTAAACAAAAAATTAGAATTTCAAGTATTTTGCGAATTCACAAAGAAACATAAGAACTAAGAAGTACTGAGTTCTTATACAGTTCCAGTCAAGAGTAATCATAGCATGATGTTATTTCACCTTTCCAATTTACCATCTTGGAGAGTTAGAGTTTATACAAAAACAAGGTTCAACTATTCCTTTCCATATTAACATGAATAAACTAACAAAAGCAACCCCCTCCTTGTTGAGGAAATTCAATTTCGTAGAGAGCAGCAAAATTTGAGTAAATCTTGCATCGAAGTGAACAAGTTTCAGCCACCATGTCAACACTTGCATGGCTTGACCAACAAAAGAAACAATCACTTTACTTGAGGAAATACATAGAGCAACATTTCAGTAAATTTTGTAACGTGAAAAGTTTGTTTCCAGAAAGTGAACAGCCTGTGTTTAACAATCGAATAAGTTCAGTCATGCTGGTCACGACAGAATTCTAAGAGCTCTCAAAACCAGCAGGAACATAAAGATAGGTGAAGAACAACCTAATCTCTGTTTTTCATGAAATTTCAGGCCACATAAGTATGACAAGTGTGACAATATTACATCCCACTAGTGGACATTATAATGGTCACAATCATCAACACAGAAAAGCCCACAAAAATTGAAATTGCAAAGGTTCGTAGATATTGAGAAAGATCTAGTAGTTCAGCTGAATGCATGTGTGTGAATAAGTAAAGAAACTAAGAAGCACATTCTTTAATTGATTGGAATGAAAAGAACAGTCAGAATCATAAAATCCACAGTGACATGTAAATACAATTAATTAATCATAGGCTACCATGTCTGAGTACATTTCAGATTTTTTGAAGAATTTATGACATACAAACACAAAAATGGACGTTGTTGATGATATTTCAATCAAGAAGAATATGGGGAAGAAACTGGCAAATAAGGTTAGTTTGCTACAATACCATGGAATTCGATTACTTACTTGTACCAATTAAATAAACTGACACCAACCATTATTGTCACAAGACCAGCCCCTTTCAACCAGGTGAACTCATCGTGGAAATAGAACACGGCAACCTGAGATGGTATTGCAGAGGTTCAATAATTAGTTTAGAAATGAAAGTAATGCTCGAAAAAAAGACTTTAAATGTATGATCAATATCAACTTACAGAGAATATCCAAAGATTGTGAAACAAATGCTAGATTTCTCATCGGTCTAATAAAAACTATAAATGGTTTTAACAATGTTGTTTCTGAAGAAAAAGGCCGGAAAGCCAAACCAGTAGGAAGTCAAACTGAACTTTGTGACTTCCCAACTCACTCTCTCAATATAAGTCCCAAATCGACTCAGAAATTCCACTTATTCCTCATTAATCTATATGAGTCTTCTCTTTGTTTTGCTTTCTCCTTTCCTCTTTATTTAGAGGACGGCAAGCATGGTCCATGAAGGAATTTTTAAGAATTCACTAGTATGTTGCAAAGAACAAAGAGAATTCCCCAAGGCAAAGACTTTCAGAAAATGCCTTCTTAGTAGACCATGAATTTGATAACTTGTGAAGGATATTGTTGAAGATACAAATATTATACATTAATCCAAAACCCCCCGCCCCCCACCTCTACAGCTTTAGTTTTTAGAGGAGTTGGTTTAACACATATAAGATAAAGGTTTTGAGTTCAAGTCTGAGCACGAACTAATAATGAAAACTTCATATATCAGGCCTATTGTGAGAAAATGAATCCAGCCTACAAGTGAGTGAGTATTGAACATGGCAAATATAAATAAATAAATTCTTCGCCTCTATAATACCTTAGATTTTTAGATGAGATTGTATAACGAATAGAATGGAAGAGTTGCTGATAATTTTACGCCAAATAAATTATGTAACTCTTAGGACAATCAAATGTTCAATTTTTTTTTAACCTTGCACATTAAGTCACTGTTTGAGCTCCATTAAAAATAGATTTTGAGGAAAAGTGTATTTTAGAATAGTAATTTTTTGGAGAATGTGTGATTAAAAAATAAAGAAAACTATTAGGTTTACGTGTAATATTATTTTATTGGAAAATATGTGGTTGAAAATAAGAAACAGAAAAATGATTTTTTCTAAAAAGAAGCCCAAACATGGTCTTAAGTGTTTACTTTGGTAAAAATGTTCTTCCCGTCCATAATTAAATTACTTAGTTTCAGTTGGCACAAACTTGAAATGAGATTTCATGAAACTTGTCTTTTTACTCGCAAAACTAATCAAAAATAATATTTTAGAACAGAAAATACTATTTCTGGATAAATATCATTTTCTAGACTTCTTAAGAATGGGTCATTCAATCTTGAACGTGGTGAGTAGTTAAAAAGACTAATTAATTGCAAGTGTACAACTGACCAAAGGACTGGAAAGAAAGACAAGGATAATATCAATTATCACCTAAAATCCATCAAACTCTTGCAAATAGGAAAATCCTAGAAAAATATAACAATCAAGCGTTATCTACAGCTAATGCAAAACAGATGTGAATTTAATACATTGAAGGTAAGCACAAAGTTTTGAACTAACAGTTATCAGCACAATATGGTATATTTATAAAATTCAGGGAATAGTAATGTAAAATATTTGCTATTATACCAAGATGGTCACAGCCTCCTTGACAACCCCTGCTATAGTTACCGTTACCGCACTAGTTACTGATACCAGAATGTATTCTGTTAATACCTGCAACAAGACCAAGAAGTGATGCATTTCTCAAAGAAGAAAAATACATAGAGCATAGAGAACAGAAAAGTGGAAAATGCTAGTAATTTGAAATTTCTTAACATCTGACAAGTGACATTCATTGCAATATCCCATCCTTTTGTTTCCATATAAAAATGGAACTTCATCACATAAAACTGAGATCTAGACTCCTACCATGAAAAAAGCCAAAGTGCCACCAAACAACATCAGCAAACAACTTCTTGCAATATGCCATGAGCTGTCAAAATAATTGCTCGTTCTGAATTCTTGCCATGGATCCAATATAAGAGAAAGTAGAGCAGTTGCAATCGCCATTACTGGGGTCACATAGCTCATCAAAGTGAGTGGATTTTTGAGACCTGGAAACAGAAAAAAGACAAGTGTGTCATAAATATAGACATGTACAAAGTAGGTTGTATATAATCGAGCATCAGTGTCAAAGAGATCTGATAGATAAAATACTGCTGCTGAAATGAAAGCTCTTTCTGAGCTGTTCAGTCCACATATAACTACCACATCAAATCAAGGCAATATAGTTACCAAGTAAGCATCCCTATTAGCTAAATTTCGCCAGGCAAAGCAGGTGATTATTCGAACTAAGTCCTAAAAGATGAACATTTTCATCATAGACAATCAAATCTTTTGTGCATCAAAAATATGTCAGCTGTCATGGCTTCGGTAGCCTTTACATGCAAACATTCTACCACTGTCCCACTCCATCCTCCAGATGTCCCAATTCAGAGAGAGATGCTTCTATTTCTATCAATATATTTTTTTCTCTACCACAGACTCTTACATTACAACTAAACAAATATAACTAGGTAAGAATCACTTTGCAAACAGACGTTATATTTTCAATTCAAATTTATCAACTACAATTTCATAAATAGTAATGGTTGGCCGATAGAATCTATCCAACTTTCACATATTGTGTACACAGTGTCCTTGTTTTGCCCTTTTGAAGGTGTATAGTGTAAAATAATTAGGTTTGTCCAAACAAAGCATGTTACTCTTAAACAGATCAGAGGAAAATAAAAAATAAAAATTGCACATGATTTTCATTAAATTAACATTCGGACCAAATAAATAAATTTTCCTAGAAGTATCAAATTGATCTTCAAGCCATATTGTATTGTGAAACCCATGCTATAAAACGATTAAAACACAGCATAGAACTCCAGAGTTGGTCCCCACCAAGCTGAACACACGATTGTAGCACTTGGTTCTACAATGTGACTTCTGCAGATTATCAAGATGGCTTCAACCAATAGTTGCTATAAGTATAGCATTTAGTTTAGTCCTAAATGAGATTCCACCCATATCGTACTATGTTTTGCTACCTTGCAGGATGTGTGTTAAGCATAAAAATATTTTCTTGACCTTTGGAAATTTATCTTAAGCATGCATATCCAGCTAACAACTTGTCAGAAAGGTACCCATGTTCAGTTAAAATCTTATGGAAGTCAGTCAAAAGGAGATTTTTTCATATTCTATTAACAGTCTCAAATATAATATTCAGGTCAATGGGAATCTTCAGAGGACATACTTTTGTTAAATGTATCGATAAAATATTGAGCCTCAATATCCAATACATTGAAGTAGAATATTTCAACTCATTCATAATATTTGAAAATCATTTCAAATAATATATAAACCTTTCATTGAAAATAACGTTGAAAAAAATAATACAAATTAATGATCCATCTTCCACCAGAATGCATTTACATTTATGTTGATGTCACAAAAGATTTATAAACAAATTAAAGGTGCCAACCACAGCAAGGATAAATCCCAGAAAACCAAGTTTCTGCCTACTGTAAGATTGCATCAAGATTCAGCTCTAAGTCAACATATATTTGCTTTAATTATGAATAGATTGACTAAGGACATGTGAGGAATCATTTCCATATTACAGTTGAGAATAGGACATCTCCAAACAAAAGGGAAAATCTTAGTCAGAGTTAGATTGAATGTATGGATCATAAAATATCTAAGGCACTAAATAATTGAGATCATAAAATACCAATGTGTGAACAACTTTGTTATACAGGCTTAACACTTCATAGGGGAGAGAAATTTGAGATAATGTCACTAAGGATTAAAGCTAGTTGAATTAATAGGACCTGTGCCTAAGTTATTTCTTGATCAGAGGATTTCTGCAGGATTAAAGTCTAAAACAACAGCAATACCATGTGGAATTAAATATATGGCTACTAAGCCAAAACTGTGTAAACTGTAAATTATAGTTGAGAAGAGAATAAGTGTTAAGATGGATTTGTCGTAAAAACAAGAAGAGCTAGAATTAGAAAAGAGTTTATTTGTGAATTATTTAACATAGTGCATACTGTACATAAATTGCAGGAAAGCTGGACCGGATGGTTTGGAGATGTATTTAAGTAGCTATATATGCACAAGTTTGTAAAGGTATAGGTAATTAAAAGGTATTTGAGCCTTTGGATATTTAAGAAACAACCCCTGATAGAGCAGAAACCAAGAAGAGATCATAATTCTAAAAAACAAAAACACTATATTTCTAAAATAGCTATATATTAAACTACATAAAATTTAAATTTAAATATGTGAAGCAAATAAGCTCAAACTAACATATACGGCTGTGAATACAGACGATTTAATGGTTGTAAGATTTGAAGAATTTTTAGGTTGAAAAGAGTAAATACTGCTTATGCTTACCATATACTTCTTTCTTCATGCCGGTTTAGAGATCAGCACAAATCAATCAACGGTGCCAAGACCACAAAGATATAGTGAGCACACGTACCATGAGAATTCAAAATAATGATAGGAATTAAAACAAGTTCAAAAACCAGAACTGCATATATGAGCATCTGGTCTTTACCTGAAGAAGGATCTGAGTCATTGTCCAGCGAAAACCGGACATAACAGCAGCAAGCATAACGAAGATAAAACCCCAAAACTCAAATTCGGTCTCCTTTGCAACTGAATTATAGACAAAGAAGATAAGGGTTAAAGCAAAAATATGATGAAATAAGCATACGAGGCATGAGTAAAATAATTTTTAAGTTTGTTAAATAAAAAAATGTTCATCATAATTAAGACAGAGGAGAATTAAACTCTATATACAACTAATTAAAAGCGTGTAACACATATAATGCAGTTGCATACCGGTCAATAATATACCAACAGAGATGACTAACATGATGCTGAGCAGCTTAACACTTGGAGACTCCAGTCTTCATAAAAAGGTAGTTTAGGTTAAAAGCCATATTAACTCAGAAAAATTGAGAAGATGGATGACATGTACATTTCCTGAAAAATAAAACTACAGTACAACTACCAGAGACTTGTCATGTTGCCTAAAACTGAAACTTCTTATGTATCCACATTGTCATGAATTTCAGGATGAAAGGTCCACAAAACTTCTAAAATGTTTCAACAAATTTATGTGAGAAGTTGTGATTTTACACAAATGGCATATTCTCTTTTAATTTTGATACAGCACAAAAATCTTTTTTATCAAATTTAAAAGGATTTATGTATCAAAATTTGGTCTTCCACATAACACAACACCAAAACGTAATTGACTTCTAGTTACACAAATAAACAATGGATTATTTCTGATTCGTGAACAAGAGTCTTCCAAGAAAGTAAAAGTTTACAAGAATCGATATAGAAAAAGATCAGTTAAAAGATATGTTTGAGTCCAACAAATGATCTTAAAATATATACTTGGGGTTTTTAAAAATAAAACAATTACCCGAATGCAAAGGCGAAAATAAGAAGAAATATTGGTGCTGCTGATTTACACTGCAAAAACAAGATAATAGGCTTGGATAAATAATATGCTTCAAAGGACAATTTACAGGTACAAGGAAAAATATTCTATAGTAGACCATCTGTCACTTCAAAGATTAAGCCCAACAATGTTTATAAGCTCTTAAATGGACTCAGAGTTCTGCTACCCAGTTGGAATATAAAGAGATATAATTAGATGTAGTAAGTGTGAATGACAAAAAAAAAAAAAAAAATTCTGAAACCATGTGTACAGTTTTATTGTCTTATGAATTAAGACGTATCCATGGTGATGTGGTTCATTCAGAATATGGTTGCCTTTTTGCCACCTAAGGTTAACAGGTTTATGACTTGCTATGAAATAAGACATGTCAAAGTGGTGGTTCTTTTAGAACATGGTTGTCTTTTAGCCACCTGAGACAAACAGGTAATAAGACATGCTATAAGTACTCTTGCATCATCTATGTAACAACAGTTTTCAGAGACAAACAGATCATAAGACTTGCTATAAGTACTCTTGCATCATCTATGATCTATGTAACAACAGTTTTCAGTATAACACTACATTTCTTAGCTCTCTCAAGTCTCTTTTGCATATAAGCTTAATTCTCTTCTTCAATATTTCAGCTTCTCTTCATTCTTCCATATTATTTTTGTCTTAGCTATACTGATTTATTGCTTCCCTATGTTACATTATTACATGTACACATGAAGAAAGTCAAATCAAGACCAAACAGAATCAATGCTTGGACACCAATGTCCAGTTCCAATATGAAGCAACTTAATCCAACAGTGATTGTCAAGGTAAAAGATCGGGAGGAAAGATGACCAACCATAGTGGCAAAAGTAACAGAGATGAAAACAAGGGATGCATTGCTCAGATTAATATCCATTGCAGTACTGAGGGCCGTCGGTAGAACTGTGAAAGGCAAAGGCCATCTGTCGCATTAGTCGTTAGAGAAGTTAATGATAATAGCAAAATTTTAATATGAAAGCAAGGATGTAATTCGACTCTAACAGTCTAAAAGCATTAATCCAATACTTGGAAATTGAAATCCTGAAAAATTTGTAGTTTTCAATTTCAAAAGTGAAACAAACCCCTGGATGAAGTATAAGACGCAGGAATTCACCTTAAACCTCTCTACACCTTTCATCAATTAGGAAGCAAGGATTTGTACTCTCTACAAACACTGTAAGGACCCATTTGACAAGGTTTTTGAAAAGACAAATGGAGATTTTGAAACTCAAAAGTTGCTTTTGGACCTATTTGGTTAATTTTATAAAAATCTTTCTTCTAATTAAAAGAACTTTTAGAGGAAGTTGATCCAATGTGGCTTCCTCTAAAAGCTTTCCGAAATAGAAAACTCTTTTAGAAATGAGTTTCAAAATGCTAATTAAATAGCTTCCTCAAGAAGCTCTTCTACAAGAAGTTGAAGCCCTGCCAAACATGTCCTAAATATATTGTTCACTTATATAGTGCTCAACAATCGAACTAATAACAGGGCATAAAAGGTTGTGTCTGGATCATTTCTTGTTGAGAGAGAAGTAATAATAAGAAAATATAGTTTTTTCTAAGTGTTCTATACATTTATTGGACAAGCATAAAACACTTGAGTGACAGCAGATGCAGCAAAATAAACAACCATGAGCAATTGAAGGAAAAAATTC
>CAIGRL010075723.1:0-11426 GCA_903798325.1 Fraxinus xanthoxyloides | reverse complement strand
ACCAATCTTTCAACATTTTTCAGGTGGAAAATTATATCAATCAAACACAATTAATTACAATTCCCTGTAAAACAAATTCTAGGCAATTCAATTCCTTTGAATTCATTTTCTTTCCACCCAAATTCCATCTTTGTAATCAAACGGACCCTTATTACATTTGTGTTTCTATGATTCTATTGCCGCTAGATTTTTTATTATTTTGTTGTAGTAATCACCAGTACCAAAATGCAAACTACTCCTCTGTTATGCTTGAATGGAAAAATGTAACATAATTTTGATTTTTCCTGTAATTTTATCTCACACATGGGTTTTGCCATGTATTAGCTGCTAATTTACACTTCAGCTTTTCCTATAATTTTTTATTTTTTTGGTGTTTAACATTTTATCACTATGATCACCAATTTATCGCATAACAACCTATCATTCAATGGCTCAACTCAAAGCGAAATTGTGACATAAGTTTTGCAGCCACTACCTATTACAGTTTGCTTGGTTATTGCCAAATAATAGAAGCTCACGGGCAGCTTTTTTCTCCAACCAAAATTACATGCTATATTTTGTGAATAGTTTTATTGAGAAAATAGTTTTGAACACTTGAATTGGTTATCCACTGTTAGTATATACAATTTTTTTTTTCTTTTTTTTTAACGGGAAACTTTCTTCTACGTGGCTTGATAGATGTCCATGTTTATATTTCAGCAGGAACTGAGATTCTTGCTCCTGAAACAATGACTTTCTGATTACTCCATTTAAAGTTTCAATGTTGAAACCCAAAGATGGAAAAAAGAATATGTTTCAATTTGAACTCTTAAGGTCTCACATTTGTTGTCTGAAACAGGAGAAATTATTGGTGTTTTGGTTAAAACCAATCTATTTGATCTATTTGACAATAATAGCTGTATATTGTTGTCATAAATTATGCCCATAAGTCGTCATATTCGTTTAACGTTTTCCTGCAGGTTTTTCTCTTGGTGGCTATGTTTGTAGATTGGTCAGGATCTCTATTCATCTTCCGAATGTACAAGGCAATAAACTTCATGTGATGTTAGGAATAATGTATTTCTATGAATTATTGTATTTGGGTTTGTTTTATGTGGCTGATATTGAATATTTATAGTTCTGGCTGCGTCCTGGATTCTTGGTGGATGTGCGTGTGTGTGTGTGTGTGTTTTTTTTTTTTTTTGATTGGAGGTCAGGTCTTACGCTTCCTTCAAAGTTTGTGTTTTTAGCTTTATTTCTATATTGGTATTAATAGAAGGGATGAAAATGACATGCGGTTGGTTTGTAGATGCAGCACTGTGTTGCCTTTCTCATTCTTCCAGTTCAGTATTTCTTTGTTGTTTGTCCTCTGAATCCAACCCAACAGCACACCAAAAGCGTAGGCACTTTCTCTTTCTCACAGAAATATTTACCGTTAAAAGAAATTCAGCCAAGAATTCCACATTATTTGTTTCTGCTGCTTAATGCAAATGTGTAATCCGTTCCCTTCCCTGAACACGAATCAGTGTAGGATCATGTTTTACAAGCCCTTTTGCAGTCTCAACATGATTGTTGTGCGAAGCTAGGTGCAAGGGACTAAAACCATCCAGGTTTAGCTTTTTGCTAAACGAAGGCTTTAAGCTCATGATTTTGACTGCGAAGTGTGTGTCCAGCAAAGGCTATATGTAAAGGTGTATCGACAAATGGTACATTTCAATGACTTCTAGATTCAGGTTCTGTCAAGGAATTGAGTACAACCATGGATATCTGCTGCTTGTGCAACTTCCTCCAACAGTGGATCCTTCCATTATACAGGTAGCTCGAACAATTTAGGGGCCTTATCTAGGCTTAGGGCTGATTTGGCTTTGCTTTTGCTTTTGCTTTTGCTTTTGCTTTCTGTCGAAGGATTTTTAGAGGAAGATACCTTAATTTTTGTATGAAAACTAATTTTTAAAAGTACTTCCTATTCCAAAAGTACTTCTAAAAGAATTCACATTAGATCAATTTTCTCTAAAAACTCTTATAACTAGAAGTTTTTTCATAAATTTAACCAAAGCTGTCCAAAAGTAGTTTTTAGATCTCAAAAGTTTCGTTTGACTTTTCAAATAGTTATGCCAAACAGGTCTTAAACGACTACCAACACTTGAGCCACCTCTTATTATGCTTAGCAGATTCAGCTCCTTCTGAATGTTGTTTTATGTTTCTGGAAAGTAAAGAAACTGAAGACTATATTTCACTGAAGTCAAAACAAGGAAGTTATATTTATGAATTTAATTTGCCATTACTAGCAGTTGACGCGTTTATTTAACAACGTTTTCTTAATCTTATAGATCATTTCATATGAAATTTTTAGATTATGGGCTCAATATTTTCTATAGATTCAGCTAATCATTATCCAATTTACAGTTGAAATTGTTTTTTTCTTTTTGCCTGATAATAAAGTCACTGTATAATCATTGGACAAGAAAGGAATACAATTATAGCCTTTCATTTTCAATCATATGGTGCCAAAGGATAAAATTAGCCAAACATGAAAGCTTCACGGATTGATCTGAACCACAGACAAAAATTAGCCAGACAATCTCATTATATCTCTGTGTATATCAAGAAAATATAAAAGAAATCTTCCCAGTAACGTCAAATATTATTCAAGAAATGGAGCAGATGCCTAAGGAGAGTTTAACGAGGGTAATGTCGACGCTTTAGATGAATTTCTGCGGTTGGACCATACCTTTTGAAATCCATCGAATTGGGTGGAGTTTGTTGATACCCCTATACAAGTTGCTGCGTCAAGAGGCTTAACCAACTTTGCCATAGAAATCGTGAGCTTAAAGCCCTCATTAGCCAGAAAGCTGAATTCAGAGGGATTTAGTGCTCTCGACTTGGCCTTGCACAATGGATATGCTAACATGGAAAGAAGACTTGTACAGTGATACACATTCAAGGGGAAAAAAAAAGGATTACTCCATATTGCATTATGTAGTAGAAACAAACGACATTGATCTGCTGGCTGAGTTTCTGCTGACTTGCCATGAATCTGTCAATGACCTGACTATTCGAGATGAGAGTGCTGTGCAAAATAAAAGGTATAGCGCTTTTTGAGTGTTGGTAGATGGCTTCTACCATTGGGCAATCTAGAAATACTGGATTCTGTGGATGAATAAGGCAGCATCTAGAAATCGGCCTAAGGCATGCTTTTTCTTCTTCCGAAAGCAATTAAGGTCAGTAATAAACATGTACCACATTTATATAGTTCACTTCTATAAGACTAAATCTAAATGATAAAATTTGTCTCACTCTAAACGGAATTAAGCTTTTAGATAAGACGGTTTAACATGCATAATACAGTCTAGAGGGTCGCATTATGGTGGATTCAACAGTAATGACAGATCAAGAAGGAAAAAGAAGTTAAAATTGATTATTAGTACAATCGAAGACTATGTATTAAACATGCACTAATTAGTTTCGGAAGTAGTATAGTCTGCTGTTTACACAAAGTTAAGCATTAAGAGTTTTGTAGATCAGCACAATCTTCTTTAGTTTATCAATCAGCAGGTTGTTAAGAATTTGAACCGTAAGGTTGCTTAAGAAACATTCATCAAGAAAAATTTCGATGTCTTCACCCCCTGTGACACTGTAACAAGACTACCAGTAGACGGAAGTAGGGAAATCAAGAAATTTTTTGACAGTATTGGAGCAACTGGATTCACATCACATGTCCAGGCTATTACTTTACCAGAGTTTCTAAATTCAAGAGAATACATCTTATAAAACTTAGTCAAGATTCATGCGTTTCTCTAGGAGGTTCAATTACTGTAGAGGACTGAAATTTCATAACATTGTCTGCTGGTATTGAAAAGTATAAGCAAGCACGTAGCTTGGATAACTGAAGCCTCAGCTGACACTATTCACGCATTACCTCCTCAATGGTTACCACTCTGCCCTCCTCAATCGATAGCTGTGCTGCAACTCCAATTGCTACAGAAACCAATCCGTCGTGCAAATCTACAGCAGGAGCTCGTGTCCCCTTTGCTCTTATTGTAGACAAAAGCTGAAGATGTTCTAAATAGCTAGAACCGTGATGTAGTCCCTCGTACCTGATAAGCACAAGGTGCAAGATACATTCATAGGATAGCAAGATTTTAGACGGGATTAGACCAAAACATGTTGCGTGGTTAACGTACAAAAGTAAGAAGCACTTACTTTATTCGATCATCCTCAGCTTTTAAAGTTCTAACACCATCCTTTCCTTCAACTCGAATACCCCAACGAACAATACTCTCAGGAACAAATGCCTCACCCTGTGAGCAACAATTATAAATGTTTAAAGGCGAAATAGAAAATCAGCATCCTAAAGCAAAAGAGCATTTCCAGCACCAATTTGCTAGCGTAGACATGACTAAAGCTGCCGCTGCAACAGCTTGTGGCCCAATGCATATATTGTCACACAAACATAAGCATCAAGTGCATGTTTGGCATGCAGTATTAGATAGGACAAAACAGTGCAAAAAACAAGATTTTAATTCTTGTTTTATTTAAACCTGTCTTGGACTTTTCAATCTCGAATAACTAACGTGTCATATGCAGGTTTGATATGCAGTATTGAATAGGACTCAACACTACAACAAACAAGATTTTAAGTTTCTTTATTTCTTTCCTTTTAGGTCGAACAATACCAAGCATACCACAACTGAGTGGTTCAGCCAAGAAGCGAGGTATTAACACGGAGGAAAATTTTACCTTCCCAAAGTCACCAACAACAGATATTTCTTGTTCATTTTTACTCCCTTCAGCAAACATACAGAGGTCAAGGATGCCCCGGGAACCATTTTTGAATTCCACAATTACATAAGCATTATCAATTATATCAGGCACCTGCAAAACAGGAGTATTAAGATTCGAAAACAAGATAACAGGAAAACAATCTTCTTATATGCTATCCTGGAAACAAAGGCCAGAAGAACAAAGGTTATTAAGTATCATCCCTCGTTGGAATTCCCAGCTACATAATTGGTTCATTCAGAATGATATAGATTTATCAGATGCATTACTCATGTATTAACTAAGATAGTAAAAGTAGGACATCCATATGTGATTAATGATTATATATACTCAAACTACTGCAATAATTTTATCTTTAGATATCTTTATATTCAATTCAATATGGACCAGACATATCCCTGGATATGATTGCACAATAAATTACAGTATCAGCAGTAGAATAAATAAACCTCGCACTATCATAATACTTGATAACACAAAACAAAATAACTAAAACACCTAAATCAGAGCCTATATGGATGCCCTATTACATATCTTGCTAGTGGTCTAAACTCAAGCTAGTTTATTTCTTTAGAGACAGTTCAAGAAGCCATCTACATTTCCTGCTCAATTGTCATGTTTGACTTTTGACATAAAAATGCAACTGGGGGTAGAAATATACAAGGTGAACAGGCTGATATAATTTGAGGATAGAAAGAAAATAATTGGCTGAATCAACCTTATTGCTTCTCTAAAAGTGAATGAATGGCCTTCGAATTCATGAGATTGACAGGTATTTAATAGATTTTTATTTTTTCCCTTTTTTACACAAAAAATTATACCAAATTTATCCTTCAAGAAATGCCGAAATGCTTATATCAGAAAGTAAATGATTTCCAAGAGAAAAAGAAGTTTACCTTCCCATCATAAGTTTCATCTTTATGATTCACATCAATGGCTCCAGAAGCCATTACGCGGACAGGATTCGTACCTACAAACAGCCTCATGAGATCAAAGAAGTGGCAGCATTTCTCTACCAGGGTACCCCCAGTGTTACAGTTGAACCGGTTCCAATTGTTGACCTATAAAAAACTTACAATTCAGAACAACATTCACTGCACAGACTGCAGGGAATTGTGGTTTAACCTACCTTAACTAGAAATGGGAACCGATGTTCCCGGATAGCCACCATCTTGATTTGTCCTAAAGTTCCACCCTTCACTATATCTATCAGTTTAGCAACAGGAGGCATATATCTATACTCTAACCCAACTTGTAATAGTATATCAGGCCTCCTTTTAGCAGCTTCTACGACCTGTAAACGAAATTCAAGGTTGCCACACAATCAGATACTAAAACTTAAAAGCATAAGAACTTATGCTGTGTAACAGTAAGGAGTTGAGTTAAAACTATTACTCGATAAGTGAAGCCCTATGTTCTAAGTATTGGCATTTTTACCTACATTAAGCCCCTGCTTGGTGGCCATTTTTCTGGAAAACATTGTTTTGTAGTGAATTTTTGGAGAATGTTGTTAAAAAATAAGGAAAACTTGGGGTTTACGTGCAGAATATTTTATTGTGTGAATGTGGAATTGAAAATAAGTACTTAGAAAAAAAATAGTTTTAAAAGAATATGAGACAAATAGGAGCTAAGTAAGATGCTAAGATCTGTACATCCATTGAGTTTGCATTTACTTGCGATCGACAGGAAATTGTAGATCACAAATGACCATTATAAGGAATTTTCCTAAGGTTGTGTGTTTTTTTTTTATAATAATCGAACTCGACGTCTTTTATATTTGGGAAAAAAAACTCAGAATAATCATATTACTATTTCTAGATAATTAATCAACCTTTTCACTTACCATCTATCACTGAATAAGCAGAATGAAAGAGCTATTAAATGATTATAACAAACAATTGTTGCAGACTTCTTAACTGATTAAGCAATATTTCTTCTGATCGAGATATTTAGATTCATAGTTTTTTCCATTTCAAGAAAATACAGTATTTTGTACAAAATGCCAACCTTTCTGCTATCTGCAACTGTTGTACACAGAGGTTTTTCCACCAAAACATGATGAGACTTTGGGTGGCAGATGATATCCATTAAAATTTCGAAGTGAGTCATGTTTGGACTCGAAACAACCAATACATCACAAAGCCCACTATCCAGCATCTCCTTATGCCCTGAAAAAACCTTCAAAAATTTTCCAAACATGTAAATATTTCTTGAAACATGCTACATGTACATTAACTTTTACGTTAAGTTTGACATCCTTATTCATTAATTTTTACATCCTTTCAAATCACTTGCCAAATTTTGGCACATAGGAAATAATGTCATCCTCAATGTTAACAAAAATGTACATCTAGAATTATTCATATTTCTATACCATAAATTGAACTAATTTTAGCTCTCATATTTTTAATTATTTTTTTCTACCTTAAGAGGCCAATTAAATGATTGTGCAAGATTCTTGGCTTGTTCTTGGGAAGGCAAATGGGGATCAGCTACGGCGACCACAGCTACACCTTCAGCCCTCATATGATACAGATTGATGACATGCTCTCTTCCCATCATCCCAACACCGATTATTCCATACTTGACAATATCAGCCATTAGATTGATCAGAGTAGAGAATAGAAGAGTTGACTGTATAGCCAATGATGATGATGAAGAAGAAGAAGAAGCAAAGTTGGAAATTCAATAAAAAAAAACCATCAGATTTGGCATCTTCTGGATTATGAATATTCCACTATCCAAATTGTGCAATCTGTCTCTTAATTTCGGTATTATAATTTCTGCAATGTATCTAGACAGGTTTTGCGCGTTTGTGAAGACAGAAGAAGACAAACGAAGAGACGAAATATGAAGTATATCTACATGCATCATATTTGTCAATTCAATCCGATTGAGTCGAGGGCCCCACTTCTTTCCCATGATGTTGCATCCTTTGAGTATATATTCTTGGAATAAAATATTTTGCACGTAAACATAAAACATTATTTCTAGTTCATCAAATATAATGAGTTACATAAAGTTTTACGAATTGAAGAGGTGTTAAAAAAGGGGAAGCCATATTTTTTGTATTTGATTGAAGAAATTTTGATCCAATCATATTTATCACATCATGTATTTGTAAATCAATCAGCAAGTGATAATGTACATGTAACACATCAGTTACTTTTTTCTACCTAATAATTATCAGAACTCAGCGAAATTTGGCAGAAACGGTTCCAACCTTTGCCCATATTTTTTTTTTATCCAAACACTTACATCCTACTGCAAATGGTCCTAATCTTGTACATTCTTGACACAATTGACCAATTTGAATGGATTTATGGGGTTGCTTTTATTTTTAGAGCCATTTTTTATCAAATTAAATCAAAGTAGAATAAAATTAAATTAAAAAGAAAAAACTCCATCTACTCTCACAAGTCAGCCCCTCCACCCGAATCCATTATCGACCCATCCACCCTAAAACTATTGGATTTATCCTATCGAAAACCAACGATGGCGACCTAATCGTCGTCCTAACCTTCGCCAACACTACCATCACCTAGAGGGTAGTTGCAATTGTAATTGCTATTTTAATTGGGTTTTGTTTGAAGTCATAGACAACAAATTCTGAAATTTCAAACTATATGGAAATTATTAGAATTTAATTTACTTGATTTTGGTGAATCAGAAAAATAAGAAGAACCAATCAACATTGGAGCTAAATTGCTACAGTTACCGAGAGAGGAGGGGGGGTTGACAACACCCATGACCGGCCCCTCACAATAGTGGAGGGCCCATTGGGGCAAAATTGCTAGAGTGACCGGGGGGTTGTCAACCCCCCGGTAACTCTAGCAGAACTCACATTGGAGGGATGAAATCCAATATTTCCTTTGAGAAGAAGTGCATCCCACGCACAAAACTAACGGTTCTTATAGACTAAATCTATCCAAAAGGATCAATAACGCCAATAATGAAAATATTTGGGACCTCTGCGACAAGATTTGAATGTTCAGACCAAAAAGGCAAGATGAGCAATGATCCAGGATCACTTGAGCCAATTTCCCAACATTTTATAGATGAAAGCTAAATAATCAAAATCATACTAACGAGTAACGAGACTAAAGTAATGTGGACATACTTAGGAAAATTTTGCACAATTGGTACCAACATATTGTTTCAATAGCAAACTGGTCCTCAACCTCTTGTAAGGGAGCAAGTCGATCATAAATCCATTACTATAGTTACACAATAAATCTTCCGTAACGGAAACCATCTTAGTTTTCGTTAAATGATCATGTAATCCTTGTGAAAACTTATCTCCCATTAAACTTTTTGGAAATCAGCTCACGTTGAGAAGTAACACTTCACCTCAAAAGTTAGATACAAAAAAATAAAATAAAATAAAAGGTGATGCTTTAATGGTGATGTGGATAGTTTCAGGTCAAATATTATACTTGTTACCTAACCTTCTTAAAGGTTTTCATAATATCATTGAACTTTGAAATCGTCACCTAATTGATATTAGGAGTGAAAGTATAGTTGCTCTTAAAAAATAAAACTACAAATTGTCGCCTAAATTCTCAACAATAGTAAATAAATAAATAATTACTATTCTTTTTTGGGAGCAAAGTATCAGTAGTGACTAATGTTCAAGAAAATATGTTCGTTTTGTAAATCAGCGCAAGTGCACGATTCGTTAACAAATAATAAAATGGAAATTGTAAAATTTCAAGTATCGTCCCACGAGGATTGATTTTATTTGATTTCTATTATCAAGATCTTAACCGAAGCTATTAAATTCAAGATGGTTGGTTATTTGGATTTTATGACTAAACTATAGCTAAAATGCAATTTAAGTTAATGTGACTAAATGAATTCAAAAATTTGATGAAATTAATGAATGAAAAGTGTAATAGAATCCCGAATCACCAAGCAAGCTCACTTTTAACATTTATTCCACAATTCGATAATACGATGAATTGGTTGAANGGATTGATTTTATTTGATTTCTATTATCAAGATCTTAACCGAAGCTATTAAATTCAAGATGGTTGGTTATTTGGATTTTATGACTAAACTATAGCTAAAATGCAATTTAAGTTAATGTGACTAAATGAATTCAAAAATTTGATGAAATTAATGAATGAAAAGTGTAATAGAATCCCGAATCACCAAGCAAGCTCACTTTTAACATTTATTCCACAATTCGATAATACGATGAATTGGTTGAAGAATCAATATTTCTAACTTATCCAATAATCTCTTTCGAGTAGAATTGAACCTATTCTCGCATAATATTTGACTATATTTCTATGACAAATGCAATATACAAGAATGCATGACGTTTTGTAAATATTCAAAGTTTTACGTGAAGTATAGCGGTATATTTCTATCCCTATTGGACCCTACGATGATTTATACCTTGTAAAAGCTATTTCTCTTTTTTTAAATGTATAAAACAGATTACACAAACTCACATAATCACATGCGTTTAACTATGGAAGCAATAAAGTGTATATAAATAATTCAATATCCATCGTGTAATCCTTGTGAAAACTTATCTCCCATTAAACTTTTTGGAAATCAGCTCACGTTGAGAAGTAACACTTCACCTCAAAAGTTAGATACCAAAAAAATAAAATAAAATAAATTAAAATAAAAGGTGATGCTTTAATGGTGATGTTGATAGTTTCAGGTCAAATATTATACTTGTCTCCTAACCTTCTTAAAGGTTTTCATAATATCATTGTTTGCTACGATTTCCCAAGTCTTTGCTATTAAACTTTAGAATTAAAAAAAAAATAAAAAAAAATAGGGATTCTCTTAACCTACTAAAATATCATCTCATCCATCAGTCAATCACTTGTGTTTTAAAATTAGCGGACTTGATGAACTTTTCAAAATATTATCTCATAATCCCCCTTCTTTTTTTTGTGCCACGGCATCAAGTCATTATAAATCTATACAAAATTAAAGTATAATCACCTAATTGATATTAGGAGTGAAAGTATAGTTGCTCTTAAAAAATAAAACTACAAATTGTCGTCTAAATTCTCAACAACGGTAAATAAATAAATAATTACTATTGTTTTTTGGGAGCAAAGCATCAATTGTGGCTAATGTTCACGAAAATATGTTCGCTTTGTAAATAGTCGCATGTGCACGATTCGTTAACAAGTAATAAAATAGAAATTGTTAAATTTCAAGTATTGTCCCACGAGAATTGATTTGATTTGATTTGATTTCTATTATCAAGATCTTAGTCGAAGCTATTAAACTCAAGATGGTTGGTTATTTGGATTTTATGACTAAACTATGACTAAAATTCAATTTAAGCTAATGTGACTAAATGAAGTCAAAATTATGTTGAATGCATAAGTTTGATGAAATTAATGAATGAAAAGTGCACTAGGATCTCGAATCACCAACCAAGCTCACTTTTAACCTTTATTCAACAATTCAATAATACGATGAATTAGTTGAAAAATCAATATTTTTAACTTATTCAATAATCTCTTTCGAGTAGAATTGAACATATTCTCTCATAATATTTGACTATATTTATATGACAAATGCAATATACAAGAATGCATGACGTTTTGTAAACACTTAGAGATTCATGTAAAGCATATCGGTATATTTCTATCATCTATGAACTAAACGATGATTTATACCTTGTCGAA
>CAIGRL010075664.1:0-10488 GCA_903798325.1 Fraxinus xanthoxyloides | reverse complement strand
TTCCAACCTGCCGTTTTGCATACTCTTGGGAGATTTCCCCAGCCAAGTTCCTGCATAAATTTTCAACATTCGAATAAATAATAGCTATGAATAAATTTCCATAACAACACTCTCCAACAATTGAACATATATGGCCCCTAAACCATGCAAAAGAAAAATCAATTCATACACTACAAAAGGATATTTTTAGATATAAACAAAATTAAAATTTCTGGTTTGATAAAGGAGTGTAACAGTGGATCCTTCTAATAACTAATAACTACCAAGTACTCATTTCAGACACTCCATATTCAGACAAGGGCGCAGGAAACAGAGCCTTCACTTTTAATCTAGAAGAAATAGATTTATGATAAATCTCACACCAACATAGACGTGTCATACACAATTGTGTGATATCTCTAGATAACAATAAAGAACATCTTATTCATACAAAATTTAAAGATTGACAGAAATAATGTGTGATGAAGAAAAGAATAAAAAGCAAAGTCAGACAGTAATGACAAAATCACACACGTGAGTAAACATTAGTTGACACAAAATAGCTTAAATAATTAGCAGAAATCCTCACCTGACATACTCATGACCCCATGAACCAATATCGCCTTCAGTACCTAGCAGCCTATATTTCAAGCTTGCCTGCAATATTAATAATTGTATAAATGATCATAAACCATATCATACACCAAGAGTTTTCAAGATAAACATAAATTAAATCTCACGTAAATAAAATACGTAATTAGTAGGAAATGTAGGTCCATCATACATGTGAGACCTTACATTTTAGGTAAGTTGGACTAAAAGACTTACCAAAACTCGAATTGATTTTCTCATTAAAAAAAAAAAAAAAAATAAAAAAAATCAGGCATTAATCTGATTTCAGAAAGAAGTCTTGACAGCCTGTGTAATGACTTCAATAATGATGTGAAGTGTCATCCTTGGACTTCACTAATTCACACATAAAGAACTTATAGAAAAAGTTTTTACCATCCAAATGCTTGCAGACTCCTTTTATGGGACACATTTGTTTTATGTGCCTTGCAATGTGCTTGAGAGGAATTGCGAAAGGACTGTTTTAAACTTTAATTAACTTAGCAATCTCCATAGGTTCACTATATACTGATAAAATCCTCCCTTCATCAGGATTTAAAAAAAAAATGCAGTGAGGTCAAGGATATACTATAACCAATGATTCGGCATACAATAAAATCTCATTTCTAATAACATGGATTAAAGTGAAGGGAATATCTTAACAACATTCTATCATGGAACTTCTGAATTAAATGTCATAGGGGTATCCATTTTCGTGCCTACATCCAGTTGTTAAGTGTATTTTCTTACTCTCAGTTAAAATTCAACAGTGGTTGTATTCATGATTTATACAATTGAAATCAGGAGTTCTATCCTTCTTTCTTAGCAACTTTATCAACAAACTTACATTGTCGGGCGATGATGTGACTAAGATAGTTATAAACTTAAATTATTTCGTAGAAAAAGAACTGTAATGATTTATCCTTTCGTATCTTATTTATGGGTTGTACAATAAGCATTACCGATAGCTGAAAGAAACAAATAATGACAGGCAAATATATAACAAATGAAGACCCCATGAGATAAGGATAGCAAACTTGTATGCGATCTTATTCCGGGTTGCATTGTATGGTGTGTGTGGAGGGAGAGAAATAGCCGCTGTTTTGAAGACTTAACACAGATAACAGAGCAAATTAGGGAATTGCTTTATTTAACATTGTATACTTGGTTTAATGCTGCAGCTACTAGGCATATAGATGGGCTACCCAATTTCATGTTGTTACTTTCCGATTTAAAGAGATAATACACTTCATGTGTATTATGCATTAATTAATAAAATATTTGATTACCTTTTTAAAAAAAAAATGAATACAAAAATAATTGAAATACCAAGATGTAAGAACTTTATAAATAGATGCATAGGATAAAAGATAATACAGCATACCCTTTCTCCTTCAGGAGACATCGTCAAAGCCAAAACAGAGAGGATATCGGCTAGAAGTTTCTACATAAAAGAAAACATGTATCAGAGAGATTCGCGTGAAAACAGGGAATGTGTGAGCACAGAGTTTTAACTCAACATTTATAACCTTTAAGTCAGAATCAGCCATTTTCTCATAATGTGCTTGCAGAGTTCCATAATGAGGACGCAAGAATTTCAATGGCTTTGGAACCGAAGTCATAGAGCTTGTTGCAGTACGAATCTCCTGCCTAAAAAGCAAAAAGACACGAATGATTAAGCAAACAAGGCCTCTAGACTTGCATTATAAAATGCAAATGTAACTTGCTCAGAGTACTATATCATTTATTCAGTACTTCACCAGGCAATTTCAGTCACCCAAAACCCACAATCATCAAAAAAACCAAAGCAGACCTGAAACTAGATAGTCTTAAGCCCAATAGTCCCAGATATCCATCAATAGACCTTTATGAACAGTTAGGAAGCACCCAGAAACAATGCCAACATCTAAACTAGTCCAAAAATGACATTGTGGTACTATGTCAACTCACACCCAAACCAACCACAAAATAACATTAACATTAGAAGGACTGTCCCTTTTCTGCCTAACAAATATACAATTTTTATATACTTGAGGATCAACTTTTCAGTATTTAAATTATAGCCCACCAATAAAACAATCATATATAAATTTAATTAAAACACATATAAATTTCTGAACAGAAATAAAAATAAAATAGAAAAACTATAAACCTCATGCCCTCTAGTGCAGCTTTCTGCAACCCAGTGTCGGAATCCTGAGCCCTCTCTACATACAACTCCAACTGCTGTTTTAACGCCAAGTCCTCCTCAGACTAAAACACAAAGTTAAAAACTCATCAAATCAATGAATTATCCACCAAGTTAAAAAAAAAAAATATCAAATTGATTCTTAAACTAAATAACGAGAATTATAATTCATCGAGCTGAGTTAACAAAGTTGAGGTTTCTCCACTAATTTACTAGATACATACATTAATTTCTTCGCAAACTTACAAGATCTTCGTCTTTCTTCTCGTCCTTCTTTTTAGAGTCTTTGGCAGGGACCTTGACTGATGCCTGGTCTCTGGTGGCTCCGCCACCTGTGCTTCCAGTGCTGTTCGGATCTGCAGCCGGTGCCATATTGATTAACAGCAACTAAAACCCTAAACTTGAGTAGCTGTGAATCTAGTGTTCGAATCCAAAACAAAAATATCCAAACTTTAGTTTATGCTGGGTTAAAAGAAAGAACCCTAAGAGGAGAAGATGAAGAATAGAGTACAGAGGTAGGATTCTGACTCGAGCCAAATGCTAAAGTGCGCTGGATGGGTAGTCTAAAGAGTTTTCTTGTCGCCCAATATAGTGATGTAATGGGCTTTTTATTTTGTGGAAATTAGACTATATACTCCGCCTGTTTGGTACAACTTAAAATTCAATTAAAATTAAAAATATGGTCGTTATTGGATCTCACTCGTCTAATAAAAGTTAACAATAATGGCTATATTTTTAATTTTAATCCGATTTTAATCTCTACCAAACACCCTCAGTGTTTCGAAAAATCATTTGATGACAGAGTAAAATATTGCATTTTGATTAATTTTAAAATTAAACACTACTCTAATTTTATACTTTCTTCTGTATTTTATCTCTCTATATTCCACTCTCTCATCTCTCTTTAGAATTATAGGGAAATCTTGTTTATTCACGTACTCAGCTGCTGGTGGGAAAATCAACGATTTTTCTATTTAATGGCACTCCTAAATATTTAGGAGATTAGGAAAATTAATATTTTTTTCTATTTAATGGCATCATATTTAATTCAATTATATTAGCTATTTAATAAATATGGGCTAATTGAGTAGATTTCAATATTGTTATAATTAGGGGATTATAGGGACTCTAATTGAGCAATATATAAAGATCTTTTTGGTTGTGGTCCTCAACACACCAAATCATACACAGTTTCTCTTCTCCCCATCGGAAGAGAGATGACGGTCCTATCGAGGAAATAAGGCGATTTGGTTGAGAAAGATCACAAACCACACCCATTCGTTCATGTTAATCAGTACGTGATCGATTGTCGTAGTAATTCGAAAAAGTTAATAATCGGTCATAATGGATCCAAGTATATAATCTGAATCCGTGAATCCTAATATTATGGCATGATGTAGATCATAAGCTTTTGGTTATTTTAATCTAGGATGTTTGCATCTAAATTTGATTTCGGTTTTAGATATGATTTATATTATATCAAATGGTATCATAGTGGTCATCATTATTAGATTATTAGGATTCGTGTATAGAAATTCATATGGTATGGATTATTTTTTTCTCGAATGGAATGTAAGGATTTTGTGAAATTTCTTAAAGTTTAAGAGGGGTCTTTTTTTTCCTTATCAATTTAAGATTCAAAAATATCTAAATTGAATTTTGATTCATAATATAATGATTGCTGGTTGTTATTGATGCATTCGGCCATTGAATCAAGTTTCAATTTTGTGAAAGATTTTTTTTTAAAAAAAGAGTCAATTATGTTATTTTTTTTTTTAATGAATTCAGTATGTTGGTTGTTGGACACTAAAGGTGGCCGAAAGTGATGACCACGTTTGCTTGAATTTAAGTGACCTACAATCCTATTTTGTGGGCAAACCCATTTGGACTTGAAAAATGTTTAAAGTTTAAAATAAATTCAAACTTTGATTTTGATTATTTCTTTTGGATGTCTAGTATTTTTAATTAAATTGATTGAAGCAACATGTTGCCAAAGTAACCCCTGTTGTGTAGATTAATTTGACTGAAAATACATAGATTCTTTGTGCAGAGTCATTTATGCGAATTATGCTCCGTCCAAAGGAAGACATAGTTTGGCCAAATAATAACACACATACGACAATAAATGTGTGAAATTATAAAGAGTTTTCATGTGAACAACAGTCGGTCCAGGGAAAGGCTATTGTTTGACAGAACTAATTGTCAGTGTTTGATCATTATATTGAGAGTACCACTTATAGTTAATTTATCTGTCCAAAAACTAGGAATTAATGTTGTACTAGGTATCTTGAGATGGATCCCCAATTTGGATTATTTGTGCATGTCTTATTTTTCTTTATTTAGTTCTCTATCTAGTTTCTGTTGCTACTGCTATAAACGATTCTGCCCAAGTCAATAACATCCCGATGTTGAGAGGGACGAACTTTAAGGTCTGGAAAGAAACCTTGGAGATTGTCCTCGGTTGTATAGATTTGGATCTTGTACTTCGTTAAGATCGACCCACTTCTACTTCGGAAAACCCAATGAGGTTAACATTGAGAGGTGAAATCGTTTTAACCGAATATGCTTGATGATCATGAAACATTCCATTCCGAAAGATTTTCAGGGCTCTATTACTGAGAGCGCCAGAAGTTCCTTGAGGAAATTGAGCAATATTTTGTTAAGAACGAAAAATCGGAGGCGAATAACCTTTTAGCTAAACTCGTCGCGATGAAATATAAGGGCAAAGAGAATATAAGGAAATACATCATGGAGATGCCTCATCTCGCATCGAAACTCAAGTTGCTTAAGTTAGAGCTGTCTGAGGACTTGCTCGTGCACTTGGTTTTGATCTCTTCCTCCACACTTTGGGCAATTCAAAGCGAGTCATAACACTCAAAAGGACAAATGGTCCTTTGATGAGCTTATATCTCACTGTGTACAAGAAGAAGAGAGGCAATATCGTGATAAGACCGAGAGTGCTCACATGGCTCAACCTCTCAGAACAAGAAAAGGAAAAGAGCTAAGGATACCGCAGAAGGACATTCAAAGCAGAAGAAACAAAAGAAGCAGGATGAAGAATTTTCCTGCTACTTTTGCATGAAAGCAGGACACATGAAGGAGTGTTCCAAGTATGATGTTTGGCGTGTAAAGAAGGGTATGTTTCTAACTTTAGTTTGTTCTGAAGTTAATTTAGCTTCTGTAGCTAAGGATATTTGGTGGGTAGATTCTGGTGCTACTACTCACATAAGTATGTCTATGTAGGGTTGCCTATGGAGCCGACCGTCAAGTGATACTGAAAGATTCATCTTTGTGGGCGATGGTAATAAAATTGCAGTGGAGGCTATAGGGACTTTCAAATTACAATTAAAAACTGGATTTTATTTGGATTTGTTTGAGACTTTTGTTGCACCGTCCTTTAGACGGAATTTAATTTTTATTTCTAGTTTGGACAAATCAGGATTTTCTTGTTCATTTGGAAATAATGAAGTTAGTCTCTATCAAAATTCAAATTTTGTTGATTCTGGTTATTTCATTGATAATTTGTATATGCTTGATGTTGTTAGTTCCTGTATTGAAATACTGCAAACCAGTTCATGTGGCATAAAGCAAAATTTAAGAGAATTCTGCCACCTTATGGCACAAGTGCTTAGGTCATATTTCTAAGTAGAGAATTCAAAGGCTTGTGTTTAGATGAAATTCTTGAACCCCTAGATTTAACAAACTTCCAAGTTTGCGTTGAAAGCATTAAGGGGAAACGAACAAATATTAGAAAATTAGGTGCCGAGAGAGCTACAGACGTCTTAGAACTAATACATACTGATATCTGCGGTCCATTCCCTACGACTTTTTGGAATGGACAACAGTAATTCATTACATTCATAAACGATTACTCTAGATTCGGTTACCTATATTTGATACACAAAAGGTCACAATCCCTAGATGTTTTCAAGTCTTTCAAAGTTGAAGTTGAACTTCGACTTGGAAAGATAATAAAGGCTGTCAGATCTGACCGTGGTGGTGAATACTACAGAAAGTATGATGGATCGGGAGAATATCGTCGAGGACCTTTCGCTATTTTTCTAAATGAGTGTGGAATAATTCTGCAATAAACCATGCCGGGCAAACCTAGCATGAATGGTGTTGTAGAGCGACGAAACCAAACTCTTAAAGATATGGTAAGGAGTATGATTAGCGATTCCTTCTTGCTTTGGGGAAAAGCTTTGAAAACCGCAGTGTACATCCTTAAGGATACCAAGCAAAACAGTTGTCAAAACCCCCCAATGAGCTTTGGACAGGTAAGAAACCTAGCATTAGGCACTTGTACATTTGGAGTTGTCCGGTTGAGGTACGGCCTTATAGGCTACATGAAAGAAAACTGGACTCAACAATGATTAACTGTTATTTCGTTGGTTACGTTGAACTCTCTCGGGGATATAAGTTTTACAATCCTACATCAAGATCTTTCTTTGAAATGGGACATTGAGTTTGGGGAGAAGAAAATATAAGGAATGTTGTCTTAGAAGAAGAATATGTTATTGATGGCGATCGGGTCTCTAGTCCTATTGTTGTTCAAGATACAGTTCCAGAACTAGATAACAATGTTCAGGCTCCTATCCCTGGCATTTTTCAAGATTAAGACAACAATGAGATTCTTCCTCAAGCACCACCTACATAACAAACTCAACAACATCAAGAAGTGTCATTGAGGATATCCACTAGGGAGAGAAGAAATGCAATTCCAGATGATTCGATTGTCTTTCTCCAAGAACATGAGGATGGTGTTTGTTTAATGAAGGATGACCCGATCAACTTCCATCAAGCCATGTGCAGTTCTAACTCTCCGAAGTGGATTAATGCCATGAAGGATGAGATGAAGTCTATGGAAGACAATGACGTTTGGAATCTCGTCGAGTTGCCTAAAGGTGTGAAGCTCATTAGTTGTAAATGATATTTAAAATCAAGAGGGATTTAAAGGGCAATATCGAGAGATATAATGCTTGTATAGTCGTCAAAGGCTTTATTCTAAAATAAGGCATATACTGCAAAGAGACTTTCTCTCTTGTATTTTCGAAAGACTCTTTTAGAACAATAATAGCACCGGTGGCTCATTTTGATCTAGAGTTACATATGATGGATGTCCAGCCTGCGTTTCTCAGTGGAGACATTGACGAGACAATTTGCATGGTACAACTAGAAAACTTTGCATCGGGAGATCTAAAGTCTCTACAAGTTGAAAAAATCCATCTATGGTATCGAACAAGCTTCCCGTCAATGGTATCACAAGTTCCATCAAGTCATGACCTCATACGGTTTTGAGGCGAATGTTGTTAATCAGTGGGAGTAAACACAGTTTCTTGTTATTATATGTCGATGATATTCTGCTCGCTAGTAGCGATATAGACTTATTGTACGAAACCAAGAATTTCTGACGAAGAGATTCGAAATGAAAGATCTTGGGAAAGCTTCTTTTGTATTAGGTATTTAGATATTGAGAGATCATTCTCGAGGTATTCTTGGGTTGTCACAAGAGAGCTATATCGATAAGGTTTTGAGTAGATTCGACATGAAAGATTGTAAACTAGGAGACATGCCCGTCGCTTAAGGAAACAAGTTTAGTCTCAAACAATGTCTCAATAATGATCTTGAAAGAAAAGAGATGCAAAAGATTCCATATGCGTCAGTAATAGGTAGTTTAATGTATGCTCTAGTTTGTACTCGTCCCGACATAGCATTTATAGTAGGAGTTTTTGGTAGATATTTGAGTGATCTAGGCATGCAGCATTGGAAGGCAGCCAAACGCGTTATGCATTATTTGAAGAGAACAAAAGACTACATACTCACTTATCGAAGATTAGACAGTTTAGAGGTCATTGAGTTCTCTGTCTCTGATTTTATGGGATGCCAAGATAGCAGATGCTCCACATCAGGCTACATCTTTTGTTGGCTGAAAGAGCTATCTCATGAAAGTCTGCTAAGTAGACTCTCATAGCTTTTTCAACCATGGTTGCAGAGTTCATTGCTTGTTATGAAGCATCGAACCATAGGATATGGTTGTAGAACTTTGTCACTGGGCTGCGAGTGGTAAATGGCATTGACAAGCCATTAAAGATTTACTGTGACAATAACATGAGCTCGACGAAGTCGAAGTTTATCGACATCAAGTTTCTAGTTTTTAAAGAGAGAGTTCAGAATAAATAGATTTCCATTGAACATAAATGTACATATTCCATGCTAGCGTACCCATTAACCAAGGGATTAACGCCTAAAGTCTTTCATGAGCACACTACTCACATGGACGTTATTTCTAAGGATGCCTTGGTCTAGTGGGTGTCAATTTTTTGTACTATATGTTTGATATAGACATTGGATTGTTTGGTTTTCTGCAGAATAAGATTGATAGTTTATGATTCTGTTTCTGAACTTGCTTGTTTTTTCTATGTGTAATGTTCGCATTGCATTAAGGATTTTGGAATGATCTCAATAAAGAATAAAAAAGGACCAGTTGGAATATGTATGTCTGAGATCACATTTCATGTAATTTCCATACTACTCATCCATATTTGTCAATGTCATTAAGTGTATTAGTATGGTGATCATCGTGGTTTAATCACGATTGTATCGTGATACAAGTCGTGGTGGTTCCATTATTAATATATAAGATGGACCAGATTGTTCAAAGAGAAGTCTAAGGATAAATAGCATACAGATGCACGCTTGAAAAATTTGTAATATAATTGTTTTAGGAATAATATGTAGCCAAATAGGAGATTGTTAGAAAAACCAATGATTTTCTAAATTATTTAGGAGGTTAGGAAACCAACGGTTTTTCTATTTAATGGCACTCCTAAATATTTAGGATGTTAGGAAAATCAATGGTTTTTTTCTATTTAATGATAACATATTTAATTATATTATATTAGTTATTTGATAAATATGGGTTAATTGAGTATATACTAACACTGTTATGATTAGGGGATTATGGGGACTCTAATTGAGCAATATATAAATACATTTTTTGTTATGGTCCCCAACACACCAAATCATACACAGTTTCCCTTCTCCCAATCAGAAGAGAGACGACGGTCCCATTGATGAAATAATGCGATTCAGTTGAGGAAGATCACAAACCTCACCCTTTCGTTCGTGTTCATCAGTACGTGATCGATTGTCGTAATAATTTTGCAACAGTTAACATTCATTCATAATGGATCCAAGTATATAACCCGAATCCGGAAATCCTAATATTTTGGCATGATGTAGATCCTAAGCTTTTGGTTATTTAATCTAGGATGTTTGCATCTAAATTTGATTTCGATTTTAGATATAATTTATATTATATCATCAGAAATTTTTGATTTGAAGAAATCTTGTTGTGGTCTGTTTGATGGCAAAATGTGGAAAATGAGTGAAAAGAAAATGTTTCACAGGGAATTGATTTGCCTAGAAATTGTTTTATTAGGAATTGTAATTAATTGTGTTTGATTGATATAATTTTTCATGAAAAATGTTGAAAGTTTGATATCCGTTTGAATTCATTTTTTATGAAAATTATCCATTATAGTGATTATTTTTCTACAATTGGATTTAAAATTTGTTCCAATTGAAAAAAAAAATTACCATACCGAATACTATTCGTTTGACTTTGTTTTGCATGAAAATTGTCCATTAAAGGAAAAACAATTTTTTTACCATTGTTGATAGAATTTTTTCTAATTGCCAAAAAAAGGCCT
>CAIGRL010075639.1:0-10807 GCA_903798325.1 Fraxinus xanthoxyloides | reverse complement strand
GGGGGGGGGGGGGAGTCAAAACTTGGCAAATGCATGGTGCCTTATCTGTAAAATGACATCTTGCTCCTCTCATGGTTATAGAAGGGTGAATTGCAATTTCATGCTTGTCTAAATTTTATGACGCTAATACTTTTTGTTGTTGCTTGTTGGGAAAAATGTGTCATTCATTGATAATTTGATCCAGCATATGAACACCTTGTTATACTTGTTACAGTATCTGAAGAGCTAAAATTATCAGCATCCTTCTTGACTTCTGAAATACAGACTTATCAATACTTTTGAAATGCAAACTTTTCAGCTTTCTTTTCGCGAATTTGTAAATGTTGAACAGTTTGATTCCAATGTATGGCCTAACTCTTCCATCCATCATGGAGGCGATTATTTCCAACTATTCGTTTATAGTAATCACTCTGAATACTTAATGTTGTGCATGTCTACAGTTTTGAGCAATTTTGCATAAACTTGACCAACGAGAAGCTTCAGCAGCATTTTAATCAGGTTTCTTATAGATTCTTTATTCGTCCTTCGTAAATATTTTTCAGAACTTGTCATTATGCTACAGTTTTGTGATGCCTATTACCTTATATGCCAGCACGTTTTCAAAATGGAGCAAGAAGAGTATACAAAAGAAGAAATTAACTGGAGCTACATTGAGTTCATTGATAATCAAGATGTTCTGGATCTCATCGAAAAGGTGGTAACATTTTTGTGCTTTCAATTTCCTCGGAAGTTTTGTTTCCTTCTTCAATAACCGCGTATCTTTCCATTCATTTTTGTTCTAAACTCATTGAAGAAAAATAGTCCATCGTCATATTCTATGCATTGTTTTAAAAAGCACTCGAGGCTTATGCCTTAAGGCATGCCTTGCATGAAGCTTTCATTAAGTTATGCTCTAAGTGCCATTTGTCGAGGTGCATGCCTCGAGACATAAGACTTGGGGTGGCTTAGCGCATTCCTTGAGTCTTTCTCTTTCTGGGGTTTTTATTGATGGCCTCAACTTTCTGTGCTAGTTTTTGTTTATGGCAGACTTTTTAAGGTTTTTGGGCTAGTTTTTGAGTCTCTTTCAATTTCCCACTTGCTAAAGGTAGATGGGGTTTTCTGTTCCATTTTTATAAACTTTGTCGATTGTAGATACTATTAAGACTTGTGTTCATCTTAAAAGGCCAACCTTGTTAAGATGAGTTAGCCAAACCCTATATGTTGTTTAATACTTTTATATTTAATCGATGTGAGATATATATTTAGAATGTCCCTACAAGATAATGGCTCGTTTGAGAATGTCAATCTTGCAGTCCGAACGCTTGTTTGAGCTTGAATGGCTCTAATATCATATTAATACTTGAATTTCCATCTTAAAAGGTCAAAGTAGCATCATAAACCTTTATATGTTGGTTACTTTTCTATTTAACCTATGTGGAATTTTATCTCTTGCCAGACACTCGTGTTTTAGCTAATGTTATGATCTGGTCCACTTTTAAGTGAATAATATTCATTCTTATCTATATTTTCTTTTATTTTGTAATTCCTCAGAAGCCAGGTGGTATTATAGCTCTTTTGGATGAAGCTTGGTAAGTCTGCCTAATTACAGGGACTTCTATTTAAAATGCTTCAACTTGTTTAGTAATAGAATATTTGATGACTAGCAATTTAATGGTTGCAAATTTCTTGTAGCATGTTTCCTCGATCAACTCATGAAACGTTTGCTCAAAAGCTCTACCAGACGTTCAAGAACCATAAGCGATTCAGTAAGCCCAAATTAGCTCGTTCTGACTTCACCATTGCCCATTATGCTGGTGATGTAAGTTTCTACCCTCTCTATATTGTCTATGTTAGGTTATATACATTCAAATATCTGTTGAACCCGAATACTAAGGAGAGTTATTGAAGAGAATGGATTATCTGAATGTTTTATATGACAGGTAACTTATCAAACTGAGTTGTTTCTGGACAAAAACAAGGATTATGTTATTGCTGAACATCAAGCACTCTTATGTTCTTCCGAGTGTTCCTTTGCTTCGTGTCTTTTTCCTCCTTCAACTGAGGAGTCCTCCAAACAATCAAAATTTTCTTCAATTGGCTCCAGGTTTAAGGTTTGTAATTCATTTCTTTTCTCATCACCTCTCCTATACTTTCTGTCCGGTAAATTGAGATATGACTGTTTTTTGCAGCAACAATTGCAATCTCTGCTTGAGACTTTAAGTGCTACCGAGCCTCATTATATTCGCTGTGTGAAGCCCAATAATCTTCTTAAGCCAGCTATATTTGAGAATCATAATGTCCTGCAACAACTACGTTGTGGGGTAAGAAGTATATATATATTTTTAATTGGTTGCTTGTACATTTTTAATTAGCAGCTTAGCTTCCTGTGTGTGGTTTGTTTATGCTCGTTATGCATGTACATCCAGGGAGTCATGGAAGCAATTAGGATAAGTTGTGCAGGATATCCTACGAAAAAACCATTTTATGAATTTGTAGACCGTTTTGGCATCCTTTCTCCTGAAGTTTTAGCTGGAAGGTATGCCATTATTACCTCGTACTTTTCCCTCATGACATATCTGAAGCTTACTTTGTCCCTCTAATTGAATTATGTTAGTACGGATGAGGTCACTGTATGCAAGAGGCTTCTGGAGAAAGTGGGACTTGAAGGTTATCAGGTAATGAATTACTTTCTCGGACGGTAGAACATACAAATCTGGTATGAGCTCTTTTTGGAAACTCTATTATCAATATATTCCCCCTTAGTAATAATGATCCTGTGGAAGTGTTGGATCAGTTAACCTTAGTTGCTAATATCTAACATTTTGCAGTAATGCTCTAAAAGAAGTTATTATAACTTTCAGAATCCACGATTTTTATTTTATTTTATTTTTTTTGCAGATTGGTAAAACAAAAGTGTTTCTGAGGGCTGGTCAGCTGGCAGAGCTGGATGCTCGACGGACTGTGGTGTTAGGAAGATCTGCTAGCATTATTCAGAGGAAAATTCGCTCTCACATGGCTCGAAAGAGTTTCATATTGTTGCGTCAGTCGGCAATACAGATTCAATCTGTGTGCAGAGGTACTTAAGTTGGTCAATAAGTTTCTATATCGATGGAGGTACCCACAAAATATTGAGAAGTTTTTGTTGGATTTTCCCTTTGATGTTGCAGGAGAAGTTACTCGGCAAGTTTATGATGGCATGCGAAGAGAAGCTTCTTGTATGAGGATTCAGAGAGACTTGAGAATGCACCTTGCTAGGAAAGCATACAAAGAACTATGCTCATCTGCTGTTTCATTACAGACAGGATTGCGTGGGATGGCTGCACGTGATATACTTCGCTTTAGAAGGCAGACAAGGGCAGCTATTGTAATCCAGGTAAATTAGCTCTTTGCAGAACTTGACTCCCGAAGACATAAATTACCTCTTGGTATATGGTTCACAGACAACATAATTTTTTTTGGCTTCTAAACACATTATTATCTCTTGTATGTATTTATATCTTAAAGAGGAATATTACTTTTGCTAAACTGGAAATTTTGATACTTGCTCCTTTAACTGCAGAGTCATTGCCAGAGATTCCTAGCCCATTCAGAGTATATGAAGCTGAAGAAAGCTTCAATAACCACGCAATGCGCGTGGAGGGCAAGAGTTGCACGTAGAGAACTGCGCAAGCTGAAGACGGTCTCTCTCTCTCTCTCTCTCTCTCTCTCTCCCTCCCCCTTCCTTGACAGCCTCCACCAATTCTCTATATCTCATCCGTGTATCTGATATCTTCCTTCAAATTCTTTGCGCCTGATGGAATTTGTCGGATAAATCTTTCTTTAGTTATATTTTCCAGTTGCTATGATGTTGAAACATTTTAAATTATGTATTTATTATCACCTTAATGTGACTATTCAGTTGAGGGCATTTGAACTAAGAATTCTATCTTGTTCTCTTCTTGCCAACTTAGAGGCTGGAAATGAATCAATTAAAAGTTTGGGGGCTAAGGTGATATCTTCATATATGACTCATTTAGCAAGATGAATAGATTGTTTTAAGGTGAATGAAATGCTTAGGAAATATTATACACACATTGAGTAGCATCTGGACTCAAACAACTAGATATTTTTGCAGTTACAATGAATGCTTGTAGCTCTTGAGTTAAAGCAATTAGCTACTCAAGTATTTTTTACCCCTTCATATAGGATTTATGGAATTTTTCAGCTGTGAAGCTTAAAAATCCAGCGACTTCCTTTTCCTTTCTCTAAAAGGAGAGACTTACCCTGAAATGTGATCGACATTTTATGGAATTAAGGAATCACCTTAATTGCTCCTCTTTTCTTTTTACGCATTATATTAACGCATTTATCTGTCATTATGCCATAATTTTTTAAATTTGTTTTCATGGAATGCAGGCTGCCAGAGAAACCGGAGCTCTTCAAGCTGCCAAGAATAAATTAGAGAAGCAAGTTGAAGAACTGACCTGGAGATTACAGCTGGAGAAACGAATGAGAGTAAGTAAACCTTCTGAGCTACTTCTTTATTAGTTGGGACAATTTTTCTAGTTTGTTTTTTAAGTAATATAATTTTCAGTTTTCTTTAGCGTCAGATGCGATTTTAATTGTAAATATGATATGAACATAATTCTTCAATGCCAGGCATCATAGCTGAAAATGTTTCTGATGCTGCAAATAATAAATGCACATTCAATTATTAGCAATGATGCTGAAAGAAACTGAAAGGAAGGAAGATAAGTTTTACAAGACAAATCAAGAACCCCTACTTCCTCCTCTGCCTGAAACCTAAAAAGAAAATTTAGAAAAAGAAAGATAAGAAATTCTTGTAAATGTGGTATTCAAGTGATTTTATCTCAAAATGAAGCTAGGAAATGTAAATCTTTCGCCTGTTTCATTCTGTTAGATGGAAGTGGGTTTTTCAATGCTTTTGAAGCTAAAATTAAGAAATATTCTTTGGGTATACATGTATTTAGTTTCCTTTTGTAGTTTTTCTTTTTTCTTTTTCCCAATCTGCTTTTGTTGTTTTTTAAAATGGCTCAAGTCTAAGACTTATCAGTTATCACCATATTCTATCAGCAATAGGACAAGATACGCATATCGTGAGAAAAGCTTTCAAATCATTTTTATTCTTTTTGACATAGTATATTTCCAAATCCACGTGGCAGCTCTTTTTTATCTTATATCTTTTTTCTTGTGGTCTATGCATCTACATTCAATTAATGAAGGCTGATCTAGAAGAAGCAAAAATGCAAGAAAATTCAAAATTGCAATCAGCTTTGCAAGAGCTTGGGCTTCAATTTAGAGAAACCAAAGACATGCTCATGAAAGAAAGGGAAGCTGCAAAAAGGGCAGCTGAGCAGGTCCCAATAATTCAGAAGATCCCAGTTATGGACCATGAAATGACGGAGAAGCTTAATGCAGAAAACGAACAACTCAAGGTAAGCTGATTGAAATTTGGGGAGTTTTTCTGGTGAAGAGTTAATTTAATTATGTAGAAATGAAGTTATTGAATGCTTGTATTGTTAGTGCATTCATTTTTATGACTTATTGCAGGCCTTTGTTAGTTCTCTGGAAAAGAAAATAAATGAAACAGAGAAAAAATATGAAGAGGCAGACAAACTTAGTGAGGAAAGATTAAAGCAAGCTATGGAGGCAGAGTCTACGATTGTTAAGATGAAGACTGCTATGCATAGGTTCCGTTCTAACCTTTACACTACCAGTAGTTATTAATTTCAAATTGGGTTTTCTTGCGATCTTTTGTGACAATTATTTTTTATTCTCATCTATGATATATATATATATATTTACAGGCTTGAAGAAAAAATCTCTGACATGGAAATTGAGAATAAAATTCTTCGGCAGCAAACCTTGCTTCCTGTTAAAGGAATGACAGAACATCCTTCTGCTTTAGCAACCAAGGTGAATACTTGTCAGGAAAATCCAATGGTCCATCTCTTGTATTTTCATTAAATCAGTAAATCTCACATTATCCTGTTGAAACTTGTATGCAGATATTGGAAAATGGCCAGCATGCCAATGAAGACATCAGAACCACTGTACTAATCTTTAATAACTACCAATTTGAATTTTTTAAGGTAGGTTGTTGGACTATGATTCTGGTTCTCTGTTAATGGATAAGAATTATTTATGCAGGAATCACAACATACTCCAGAAAAAACTTATGAGACGCCTGACAGCAAACCAAAGAGACCCCCGGTTGATCGGCATGTATGGGCTTCTAGAAACTGTGGTTTGTTTCATTTGTGTTGACATAAGTTCTTGGTTAACTAAACAGAAACAATTGTGAAAATTGGTACAGGAGGATGTTGATGCACTCGTGGATTGTGTCACGAAAGACGTGGGCTTCAGTGAAGGCAAGCCAGTTGCAGCTTTCACCATATACAAATGCCTTTTGCACTGGAAATCTTTTGAAGCTGAGAAGACAAGTGTATTTGATCGTCTCATACAAATGATGGGTTCAGCCATCGAGGTAATTGGATGACTTTGTACTAATCTCATTATTCTTCCGGATTAGAGAATCACAAAATTCATGGTTTGGTAGTTATATAAAAAAAAAAAAAAAAAAACCAATGATGTAACAGCGGCCCAAAAATCAAGATTTAATAAATTCGTGTCTTGGGTAATAATATCATGTATACCATAACCTAATTGTGAAGAAGTTTATTTATATCTTCGGTGGCTCTCGTGTTCAAATATGTTTCCTATGTCTTGAAACTAATTGATTTATCTCAATTGTAAATGTAATAGTCTAAACATCAGAGTTCCTTTTCCTAGTGTAGATATAGTAGAGTTGATAGCAAATATGCTTCTTTCCTTGCTGCTCTTTTTTTTTTTTTTTGGTGGGGTGGGGTGGGGTGGATGGGATTACATTAGAAGCAATATATTAGAATAAACAAAAATCTTTTGCAATTTAATCACGCATTCTCAGCCTTTGAAGCAATAAGATTTGGGTTTATGAGCAATGGAGCATGATGTTATCCTTGTCCATATGGTATACATATGGTATACCTGTAATTGTCTCCATCCATGATCAAAATGCCTATTGGATTTTCCAGTGATATGGGCGAAAATCGAAGTGATGCCTTGACATAATTTCAGATGTTTGCATGGCAATTGTTAATTTGAACTCATGTTGCAAATAAGTGCTTTTCCATCTCAGCTTCTGACGAGATTTTCTCTATAATTCTGCAATTTTTGCTTGACACGTCTCATTTATTGAAGTGGGTTTTTTTCTTATCATATCTTTCTGTTTCTAGTAATGAGCTTTTCACAATTTTTACTAATGTTACAGCAGATAATTAAATTTTTGTAGAAAAAAAATCATGAATTAGCTTAGCAAGCAACATTAGGAAATCTTGTAATAGATATTGTAGATATTTAAAGATGGAACTTAAATGCAGAACGAAGAAAGCAATGATCACATGGCTTATTGGCTGTCAAATACCTCTACTTTGCTGTTCTTACTTCAAAAAAGCTTGAAAGCTGCCGACGCACCTGGTGCAACTCCAGTTCGTAAACCACCTCCGACCTCTCTATTTGGGAGAATGACAATGGTAGCGGAATTCTTTTCATGGTTCTTTTTTTTTTTTTTTTCACGAGTACACGTAAGTTTTCGTCACCAAACTCTAGTACATTATATTATTGGAAAATTGTATGCAGGGTTTTCGGTCATCCCCTTCTTCGGTCAGTCTTGCTGCAGCAGCGGCAGCGCTTGAAACAGTGCGTCAAGTTGAAGCCAAATACCCAGCTTTGCTTTTCAAGCAGCAGCTCACTGCATATGTTGAGAAAATCTATGGAATTATTCGAGACAGCTTGAAGAAGGAGTTGGGATCATTGCTTGCTTTATGTATCCAGGCATGTTAAACTGTTGTTATATTTAAATTTTTTTAGATCGAACATTTTACATTGTGCCTGGATGGAACTTGTTAGTACTGATTTGGAAGCCATTTATATTTTGCATGTATTTTTTTATTTTTTTATATTTATCCATTACGAAGTAAATTAAAGCCTTTTATTTCTGTGTAAATGATTCGCTCTGGTGAACTTCAGGCGCCGAGAAACTCGAAAGGAAGCGTGCTAAGAACTGGACGATCCTTTGGAAAAGATTCTCCAACAAATCACTGGCAGGGAATCATTGAATGCCTCAACTCTCTTCTCAGCACACTTAAAGACAATTTTGTATGGACTTCATTTATCTATGCCAGATTGTGTATGCCGTTATTACGTGCTATAAAATGCTAATGGTTGTTGGATTTTCCAGGTTCCACCAGTTCTTATTCAGAGGATATTTACTCAAATATTTTCATACATAAACGTACAACTCTTTAACAGGTCTGTGATTTTTTTATTTGAAATTTTATCCTCCTCTGCTATTGTTATCACTGTAAGCTTAGAAATTTGATCCAAATGTGTGTGATTATGCAGTCTTCTTCTGCGTCGTGAATGTTGTACATTTAGCAACGGTGAGTATGTCAAAGCCGGGTTAGCTGAGCTTGAATTGTGGTGCTGCCAAGCAAAAGAAGAGGTCAGTAATTCTTGTTTATTTTCTTATTATTTCTTCCTTACCTTGTGTTTCGTTATCATTTTTCTCGCGTCGTCTTTCTTTCTTGAAATATTCTTGGATTACAGTATGCAGGCTCGGCTTGGGACGAACTCAAGCATATAAGACAATCTGTTGGGTTCTTGGTGAGTTCATCCTTTTCAAAGTGCCATCTTCCCTGGAAACATTAATGTATATTTATTTTAGAAGTTACTTATTTACTTATAAGTACACCTTTAAGCTCAGCCAAACATGCGTTTTATCTCTAGCTATGTCACTTGTCCATTATCTTTAGCTTCATTCTGTTAAATCCTACCTGCAGGTTATACATCAAAAGTACAGAATATCATATGATGAGATTGTCAATGATCTGTGCCCTGTAAGTCTTCATCTCACTTCCTGTCTTGACCCCTATCCCTACCTCCGGCCTCAACAACAACAGAAGTTAATTGGATGAATTATGCTATTTGTACAACCTCGGTTGACAACCTCTCACATAAGTGCGGGGTCCGCATGTTTAAAAAATTCAAAAATAAACATGCGGACCCTGCCCATGTGAGAGGTTGTTAATCGAGGTTGTCAACCGAGGTTGTACATACAGCATAGCCCTAATTGGATAGTTATATCAAACCAATATTCCAACAAATTTTATGCATTTGCATTAAGATTCTCGTGGAAATTAACCACGATTGGAAGATGTATTTGTTGAGGGATAAATCTCACATCTGTATTATGCCGAAATATTAACCAACATACAAGGATTTGACTATCTCCTCTTAACAATGTTGGTCTTTTAAGATGGAACCCCAGATCTTAATGGTATTATGGTGCCACTTCTTCTAATTTTGGTTGTTTCTTTGGAATAACGCACTCGGTTGAGTGCCAGGTGTTATTTCTTCTTCTCATGTTGGAATTATTGGCCTTCTCAGATTCTTAGCGTCCAGCAGCTGTACAGAATATGTACTCTTTACTGGGACGACAACTACAATACTCGAAGTGTATCCCCAGAAGTAAGTATTCTGTTGCCAAATTACGCATTTTCTACTGTAAGTCCTACTAGTTCATTGTCAGTGTAATAGTTGTTCAAAAAATTCATGCTGAACTCTGAAACAGGTCATATCTAGTATGAGGGTGCTCATGACAGAGGACTCCAACAATGCTGCTAGCAGTTCATTTCTGTTGGACGACAATTCAAGGTAACTTATAATAATTTCATATCGTGATCTGCTGAAAATCGGGAATAATGTTCTTGCAATATAATGACAGCAAAAGAACTGGGAACCCGTGTGCCAGGGTAAACGATTAAAAAAATGTTGGTCACTCAACTTTCAGAGAAGTTTCATTTTAGTCACTGAACCATTTTTTTTCCAAATCAGTCACTGAACTTTCTTCTCTTACAGTTGTCCCACTGAGTAAGCGTCTTTTAGTACAATTACGGATTGTCCGACATTACCATCAGAATATACGTCGTGTTCTCGATATTTTTTTGCTGCCTCGTAAAAAAAGTGAATTTTAACCTTTTTATTTATGTGCTGCAGCATCCCGTTCTCGATTGATGACCTTTCCAAGTCTCTCCAAGTGAAGGATTTCTTAGATGTCAAACCTGCGACCGTTCTTTTTGATAATCCGGCCTTCCAATTTTTACACGACTGTACCTAATCTTTTGGTTCGGCTACGCCAGGGGTACAGTATACATTGTACATTTGTTTTCGATTTTTGCCATATAGGTGTCATGTAGTTATTCTTTTTCTTCGATAAAATCCAATCAGCGAGATATTGCCTTCGTTTTTTTTGCCATGTTGGCAGCATTCTTTCTAGGGAGTAGGGTGAAGCATATTTTTACAGTATAGTAATTGGGTGGATCAGAAAATCCCACCTGATTTTACCATGTAGTGGTGATTTTTCGACGAAAGAATTGTATGAAAAAAATTTGGTGATGGTTTTGTACATTTCTAAGATGAAAATTTAGTTGCAATTTAGTTTGAATTTTTATTATTATTATTTTTTGTTTTGTACAATGTGTTAATTAGTACTGTTTGTAAATAATTTTGAAACTTACCGAGTTTCAATTTTAACTTCTTGGAAATTACCGTTTCAATTTTGAGGAATTTGATAATGTTTCATTGGGTTGGGTTAGGTTGATTTTTTATCCAACCCAATATGATTAATTTGAGAAAAAATTACCTAAAATCTTTCTTTTAAGGATTACAATTCAAAAATAAGAGGATAAAATTTTCAATTCAAAAATCAAAAATCAGGTGATAAATAAGA